>WNWK01012767.1:0-58149 GCA_009830355.1 Cherax destructor | reverse complement strand
AAACTTCTTCAACGCTACCCCACCTAGAACTCAAGAATGGTACACTGCAGGTCCTTTAAGTCACACTATGTTTTTCACACTACTTTTAAGACTCACATGCAGCTTTCTCCATCTGACCCAGCATTCTCCACCCGACTGTACCCTTTTATATCTCTATGTTGCTCATTTTCCAGGTAGATCTGTCTGTGACTCGATAAAGCCCACTGCGTGGGCGAAACGTTGTCAATAAAGGATCACTTATACTGCTTATGTGTTTATTTTTCCCCCAATGCCTAGGTACGTAATAAGGCAATAGATTACTGGTTATATCAAGAAGTGTTAGCAACAGAAGTCAGAGGTTATATTACACTTTATACATCATTAGTAAGGCCTCACCTAGATTACGCAGCTCAGTTCTGGTCTCCATATTACAGAATGGACATAAATTGTTAGAAAACATTCAGCGTAGAATGACTAAATTAATACATAGCATTAGAAATCTTCCTTACGAAGAAAGATTGAAGACCCTAAAATTACATTCACTTGTAAGACGTAGAATGAGGGAGACATGATCGAGGTATACAAGTGGAAAATGGAGTATTAACAAAGGGGATATAAATAAGGTCTTGAGGATATCTCTCCAAGAGAGAACCGCAATAATGGATTCAAGTTAGATAAGTTTAGATTTAGAAAGGATATAGGAAAGTATTGGTTTGGAAATAGGGTAGTTGATGAGTGGAACAGTCTGCCTAGTAGGGTTATTGAAGCTAGGACCTTGGGTAGTTTCAAATTTAGGTTGGATAAATTCATGAGTGAGAGGGGTTGGATTTGAGTGGGACTCGCGCATGAGTGGGTAGAATTGTCAAAGCTTATTTCTTGGGTAGCATTGAAAATTGGGTTGAGCAAATGTTCTGTTAGTGGGACGGATTGTGAAGGACCTGCCTAGTATGGGCCAACAGGCCTGCTGCAGTGTTCCTCCTTTCTTATGTTCTTATGTTCAAGTCCGGCTAACCGGTTTCCCTGAATCCCTTCACAAAATATTACCCTGCTCACACTCCAACAGCTCGTCAGGTCCCAAAAACCATCCGTCTCCATTCACTCCTATCTAACACGCTCACGCACACATGCTGGAAGTCCAAGCCCCTCATTCTCTCTAAATGACCAAACCACCTCAACAACCCCGCTTCAGCCCTCTGACTAATACTTTTAGTAACTCCACACCTCCTCCTAATTTCCACACTCCGAATTTTCTGCATAATATTTACACCACACATTGCCCTTAGTCAGGACATCTCCACTGCCTCCAGCCGCCTCCTCGCTGCAGCATTTGCAACCCATGCTTCACACCCATATAAGAGTGTTGGTACCACTCACTATACTCTCGTACATTCCCTTCTATGCCTCCATGGAAAACGTTTTTTGTCTCCACAGATATCTCAACGCACCACTCGCTTTTTTTCCTTCATCAATTCTATGGTTTACCTCATCCTTCATAAACCCATCCGCTGACAAGTCAACTCCCAAATATCTGAAAACATTCACTTCTTCCATAATCCCTCTCTCCAATGTGATATCCAATTTTTCTTTATCTAAATCGATTTATACCCTCATTACCTTACTCTTAAATATGTTCACTTTTAACTTTCTACCTTCACACACTCTCCCAAACTCGTCCACTAACCTTTGCAACTTTTCTTTAGAATCTCCCATAAGCACAGTATCATCAGCAAAAAGTAACTGTGTCAACTCCCATTTTGTACTTGATTCCCCATAATTTAATCCCACCCCTCTCCCCAATCTATAAATATATTAAACAACCATGGTGACATTACACATCCCTGTCTAAGACCTACTTTTACCGGAAAGTAATCTCCCTCTCTCCTACAATAATTTACCTAAGAGCTTACCGAATTTGTAGTCCTGAGTTTCTTGACGAGGAATGTACATACATTCACCAAACCTTCACTGATTTACATTTTCCCTCCTTTTTCATCAAAGATTGCAAGAAAAGAGCTCTTCAGATCATTAATTCTCCACGCGTCAACACCACTCCAAACAAAGTTATAGTTCTTCCCAACAGCCAGGTTGCATCCAACATTTCTAAAGTATTTGCACAAGCTAACACTAGAGTCGCCATTGCTTCCAGTACTTCTATTAAGGATCTAACCAGGACTAAATCCAAGCACCATGAACCAGTCAACGCAGGGGTCTACACTATACCCTGTGGAGGCTGCGACAGAATTTATGTAGGAGAAACAGCAAGAAACCTCGAAACACGCATCAATGAACACATTAATGCATGCAGAAACGATAACCTGAACAACGCCTGCGTACAACACCGAAATTCCAACAATCATCTCATGAAATTCAAAGACGCCCGACTAGTAATCAAAGAAACTAATTTCCGTAGACGCAAATGCCTTGAATCAGCACTTATCTCTGTTTCTAACACAATTAAACAAAACAAAGGCAGCTTCACCATCTCTGAAGTCTTAGCAAGAATCCTCCTGAATACAGTTAACCATACCATCACATAGTCTCTCCTGCTAATTCAACACAAGCACATCGTAGATGTGGAACACTCCTACAGGCCTTCTATATTTCAACCTCCAGCATAAAATATTTGTCTAACCTATTGTTATACTACCCAAGTATTTGTTTTATCACCTTTTACTCATGTGCATATTGATTGTTCTACCTTATTGTATTACTACTACTACTACTTATCACTACTACCTCGACCACCACTAGTATTTCACCTCACTTTGAGAGTATATAATAGCCCACTGTGTCCATGTAACGCTTGTAACGGCTTGAGAAAGCTCCTGGAGAGCGAAACGTTGCCACAATATAATGTCACATTAGTTGCATTTGTGTCCTTTTACTTAACATATTGTCGGTAATTCTACCAATATTATTACAAGGTATACAGTCCTAGCTGACATCAATGACATACTACTATATAGAAAGCCGCTTGTTATGCTGAGCATTTCCCGCAAATTAGGTCAGTTTTGTCCCAGGATGCGACCCACACCAGTCGACTAACACCCAGGTACCCATTTTTACTGATGGGTGAACATGGAAAAACCGGTGTAAGAAAACACGTCCAGTGTTTCCACCCTTTGCCGGGAATCGAACCCGGACCCTCACCGTTTGAAGTGAGAGCTTTTGCCACCAGGCCACGGGCCACGGCCCTCTTGGACAAGAGGGCTCCTGAAAGCTTTGCAAAAATTGTTCTACGCCATGAATACATGAAAAGCCGCAATAATTTAGCCAATTCTTTGTGTCTTCCATACAAAAGTTGCACTGGCATTTCAAAAAAAGAACTGTCAGGCAAATAGTGTGCTAAAGACAATTATGGGCTCTCAGGGTGTTGTAATATACTTTATTAACTATAAATAACCAGTGTTGCTTGCACCTAAGCATGTGTTTATGACCATTCTTTTCAGTACATGTTACACCGTTACATTTTCCTTGGTCATCTTGTCTGGTTGGGCACAAGTGTGGTTGACTGAGGGCCAAGTGGGGAAGTTAGCGTCTCCTGCTGGGGCCACTGACCTCCAGGTGCGGTGTTGAGGAGAGTTGACTCGCTGGCTTCAAGTACCTGTTTGTTACTTGGTGGGTTCAGACTTGTTCTTTAGCCACCGACCAGACTTCATCAGTAAGACTTGTCCTCTGGTGCTTGTCTTTTAATATTGAGCTTTTCTAGTAAATTCATTGGGTTGTTTGAAAATAATGAATATTATAATGGTATTCAATACCGACAGGTTGGTAAGACACATGCCACAGTTAAACATCTTTATTCCGAAACGTTTCGCCTAAACAGACGAAACGTTTCGGAATAAAGATGCTAAACTGTTGCACCTGTGTCTTACTTGTTTGAAAATATTGTTTATAATTAGTGTCGGGTCCAATAAGTCTTAAACTGAAGATCCTTTGAACGTGACTTCCCCTTTCCTTTAATCTTGTGGCGACAGTCAGGATTGTCCTCTTAAACATGAAGGATTTGCACAACACAGTACTTAAATACTGCTAATAATTGTTCCTGAAGTTGTGAAACACAGCTCGGTAACTTTGTCATTCCAAATAATCTGAAAATGATGGTGTCCAGGTTAGAAATTTAGCAAAGGGTCTACATCCTACTGTGAAGAGTGTGCACTACCTCAGGCAGAATGACTAATAGACATGGAAACTATGTGACCTTTACCACCCAGAACTCTGGCCTTTCCTTTGACGCAGAGTGACTATAGCTGCCTTATTACCATAAGACAACGAAGTTATATTCACTACACTGAGCAAATACATTCCTTATTTCTATCAGGTTCAGGTACAGGCAAGTTTGCCAGGACGGGCCTTGGACCGGTCCTCTCCATGTGGTGACTCGGCAGTGGCTCCCTAAGGAGTGTCGGAGTTGATACAAGTGATGTACCGTTTACAACCCTATGGCGAGGACACGGTGATCACTCATATCAACTGGAGTATCGTTTACAACCCTATGATAAAGGCACGGTGTTATTTCCAGCATGTGTATAAGGACAACCAATTAAAATCAAGCCAACCTATGTAATTTGGGATAGGTTAAATTACAATATATTACGTGAACTTTAGCAAGGACAGGCTGGGGCGTTATGCTAGTTTGGTACAAAGTAAATAGCTGAACATCACGTTCATTCACATAACTACACTTATACATCCTCAACCTAAGATAAAAATAAATTCGATAATAATTAGTTTCCATGACGGTCTAGCCGCAGCTCAGAGTCAGAGCAATAATAATTGAAGGGAAATGTTAGTTTAATGCCAAATGACTCACGAAATCGTAATAACACGAATGGTTTACGCACTGGCCATGAGTTTTAGGACTCACGCGCCATGAGTTCAATCCCCACCCGTTCCGTTTTTTTTAAAGGCAGATTTTACCCATTAATGACCCAATGTGGCCAGAGGAGGCCAGGAAAGACCCAGTAGAGTTTCATAATGTAACCAGATCTGGCCTGGAATGATCAAACTAGGTTACTAGGTCGTTGTGATGTAGTAAGACCTGGGCAGGAAACAACAAACTGGGCCAATAGTCCATCTTGATGTGGCCACAAGAGGCCAGGAAGGCCAGGAAAGAACCACAGTTACTTATCGCAGGGATAACTTATTGTAAAGTGTGTTCGTATTTTACCTGACTATCGTAATGGCCATCTGGGGCGCGGCTCTTACCAGTAAACAAGCGGGAAGTGAAGCAGGAAAATACGAGGAAAGGAAGGGGGAGAAGGGAGGGACATCAGAGAGAGAGAGATGCATAATGTATCACGAAAGGGAGCGAGAGAAAAGGGGGAGACAGAGAAGAGGGGAATTGAGACGGAAGCGGGAAATAAAATAGAACGAAAGGGGCGAGGGAAAGATGTAGGCGATGTGGAGAAAGTAACGGTGGAGAAGATGGTTGGAAGAATGAATAAGAGAAGGAGGAGGAAAGGAGTGAAAGGGAATTATGAAAGATGGAGAGAGGAGAGGAAAGGATTATTTAGCAACTCTCAAACACACAACCTGGCAATAAAAATTGGACGACGTTTCCATATTTGTAGGAGCAGTATTGTGATGCTTATACCGTGTCAGTTGTAAACACGGGGTCTCGGCTGCCTTCACTACCGTGTCAGTGGTAAACACGGGGTCTCGGCTGCCTTCACTACCATGTCAGTGGTAAACACGGGGTCTCGGCTGCCTTCCCTACCGTGTCAGTGGTAAACACGGGGTCTCGGCTGCCTTCACTACCGTGTCAGTGGTAAACACGGGGTCTCGGCTGCCTTCACTACCATGTCAGTGGTAAACACGGGGTCTCGGCTGCCTTCCCTACCGTGTCAGTTGTAAACACGGGGTCTCGGCTGCCTTCACTACCGTGTCAGTGGTAAACACGGGGTCTCAGCTGCCTTTACTACCGTGTCAGTGGTAAACAAGGGTCTCGGCTGCCTTCAGTACCATATCAGTGGTAAACACGGGGTCTCGGCTGCCTTCACTACCATGTCAGTGGTAAACACGGGGTCTCGGCTGCCTTCACTATCATGTCAGTGGTAAACACGGGGTCTCGGCTGCCTTCACTACCGTGTCAGTTGTAAACACGGGGTCTCGGCTGCCTTCACTACCATGTCAGTGGTAAACACGGGGTCTCGGCTGCCTTCACTACCGTGTCAGTGGTAAACACGGGGTCTCGGCTGCCTTCACTACCATGTCAATGTTAAACACGGGGTCTCGGCTGCCTTCACTACCATGTCATTGGTAAACACGGTTACTCAGCTGCCTTCACTACCATGTCATTGGTAAACACGGTTACTCAGCTGCCTTCACTACCGTGTCAGTGGTAAACACGGGGTCTCGGCTGCCTTCACTACCATGTCAGTGTTAAACACGGGGACTCTGCTGCCTTCACTACCGTGTTAGTGGTAAACACGGGGACGTACCCTTAATGCAGTCATTCCTCGGACTGTTTTTTTTTCCCCTCTTCTTGAGAAAATACGCGCTCCAGATTTCACAATATGCCCCGCGCTGCCAGACGTAAGCCACTCGATTTTTATAATATTGTCGTTGTCGAGTAATTACATTTATATATATTCAGCATAATATAGGTTAGCCTAAACAAGTGGGACTTAATTAACCTGGCGGAAAATGACAAGTACTAATACAGAAATAACCGCGCATAGGAGAGAGCAATTCTCTGTATGCTATATCCATAGTGTGTTGCAGTGTCAGACAGGATGGTTGCTTAGGTGTTTTTCTTAACCACCTTTTCGGTATTTATTACCAAGGTTTATACCATCCTGTCTGACACTGCAACACACTATGGACATAGCATACAGAGAATTTCTTTCTCTTCTATTCAAAGCTAATAGTCTTCGTAACTGACACAGTTTCCTAGAAGATTGCCTGGCTGAGATGGTGGTACCCAAGTCCACTCCTCGACAAATCACCACATCTAGACACCCTTTCTATCCTGCTGTTTACGTCTACATTAGAGAAAGCGCCGATGAACTGCGATATGTTCAGAAGGACGCCTCATTACGTGCCGCTCAGATTCGTGCTTCACTTCCCACTCCTGACAGAAGAACGGCAGAATACTACCACTGCCAACTTCCAACAACAACTAAAGCTATCACGAAAACTACAAGAGCTGTGCTCCCACAGTAAATGGAGAGAAATGGGACGACCAGAAATCATAAATAACTTATCTTCCTATACACTAACCGCCACCGAGACAGAAGCCCTCAGTCTAGGGCTCAAGTTCACTACCAGCATCAACAAGAAACATCATCTGGTGGACATGGTGACCAATAACCAACCTTTTGGGGACTCCGAGTTTCAAGGAATTATCACTGCTGCAGCTACTGAGCCTTCAAGACCAGTCATTCCCAGAAGATACATCCAAGCACTCAGAGACTTGGCTAACAACGATGATATCACCATTACCACCTCTGACAAAGGAGGTGTGGTGTTACTCAACATTATCGACTACAACAATAAAGTTTAAAATCTCCTCAGTGATGCCAACACATACCAACCTGTTTCAGAATCAGTGTTACTTCAAAACACCCAAACGTTTTTTCAAAAGGCTCTTAGCATCTTACAAAAATCAGAACAAGGCAAGAAACTACTTAAACTTTTAAGAGGTCAACCGAAGCCAGCACGCCTGTATGGCTTTTCTAAGACACATAAGCCTGGCTTTCAACTACGTCCAATCACTTCGGGCACAGGGAGTGCACCACACAGATTAGCTGGCCACCTTGCCAAATACCTTTCAGCACTTCTGGGCACCATCAGTCAAGCCCACCTCAAACACTCAGGTGACCTTCTCTCTCGAATTTCCAACCTGAATGTTAAAAACAAAAGCATGGCTTCCTTCGATGTCACAGCCTCTTTACCAACGTTCCTACTGATGCTGCGATAAACATTCTGAGACAGAGGCTCACTGAAAACCATGACCTCCCTTTACCTCTTCTAGATTTTATCAGTCTAGTGGATCAGCTTCTTTAAGTATGAGGACAACTGTTACAAACAGAGCTTTAGGATGGCAATGAGCAGCACGCTCAGTGCTATGCTTGCTAATCTCTTCATGTTAAACCTAGAGACAGAGAAATTCAGCACCCTCATTCCCAACACCGTTACCTGGCTAAGATACGTTGATGATATATTGTTTTTTTTTATCCGAGATGTCTCAGTATCCAGGCCCTTCTTAACAAGATCAATGCAGCCGAACCATCCATAAAGTTTACACTTGAACTGGAAAAGGATGGCAAACTTCCCTTCCTCGACGTCCTCCAGTACAGATCACCTGACAGTGACAAACGTCTCTTTAAAGTGTATAGAAAACCTACCAACAAGGACGATCTTATACACTTCTATTCACACCAAGACACCCGCACTAAAACACAACCCCACACCTCTAACTTCCACAACAGGCGTCTACACCATCCCCTGTGGAGTCTGTCCCAAGAAATATGTAGGCGAAACAGGCAGAGATCTTGAGGTCCGCCTGAACGAGCATCGTAGTGCCAGTAACAGAGACGATTTAAGGAACACTTGTGTCCTCCACAGACTCCACGGGGCATTCGTTCTCACCGAACCAGACCTTAGACGCCGACGATGTCTAAAAGCCTCGCTAATCGCCGACACCGACACAATAGAACGTAACACTGGAAACCACAAGATTTCTAAAACATTAGCATACATGATACTCAACCAGGCAAAGCACCACCAACCCAGCAACACAGGAGTCACATGATCTCATCGTCTACCCGTCCTCATTCTAACATGGCATTCTTCAGGTCACCAGCGTCACTTACACCTCACTCTCCACCTATATATAATGTCTTTCTACCTCTATAATAAAAGCGATCAAGGTCCCATGACCGAAACGTTTTCTAATAAATATGTCCTAGTGTTTGCTTACGTGTTTTTCTACCGTACCACACTGGACCAATACCTTGGCGTCCAGCTCACTCTAGACGTTGATCCAAGGCAGCCAGCTTTCAGGCAGGTGGCATGCTTTTCATGCATCGACCAACTAGAGATCATTGTTTGTGAATATTTCGCCTGCTTTTGCGAATTCCTAGCACACACACACACACACACACACACACACACACACACACACACACACACACACACACACACACACACACACACACATATATATATATATATATATATATATATATATATATATATATATATATACGTGTAATTAGATCACAGTAAATAGGTGATATTACAATATACAAACTAACAACGCACATAAATACATACATACCTACATATTTACACTTATAAATAGCATAGGCTGCATACAATAAACCCAGTTCTCGTATACCAGCATACTCTACATGCAGACGTGTGCTGAGGGCAGGGATGTGCTGTTTTATACTTATGTAAAGTTATTAGTCAGCCTCCAAATGGGACTTTTATGTGGTTACCAAAACTTTTTTTTTTTTTTTTTTTTCCTTCCTACAACTTTTCGCTATTTCGCACTTAACATGTGAAGAGCTAATCTTATTGGCTTCAGATTTTGAAAGCTGGTGTGTACGATAACTAGGGCAAAATTCTAAGATTTGGTGAGTGGTTCTGTGCGGTGGTTGCGCCCGACTGTGACTGTCATCTCCTGACTTTAACCCTTGTCTCTCTTTCTTGTCGTATACTTGTTCACTATGAACAAAGTTGTAGGAACCATTCCCAGGATTCTGGAATGGCTTTGATAACCTCGGTGACATGGCTTTAAACCTTCATGAAAGATGACTCCTTATTCAACCCCTGAGAAGAGGGAAATTCAAGAGTGTAGGTACGTATCTGATATTTTAATTTAAGATTAATCACGATAGAAATGTTTGAGTCTACGTCTTCTGAATGACTTCACTATCATATGTGATGCGACCCATGACAAGCATAGTGGGACCCATGACAAGCATAGTGGGACCCATGACAAGCATAGTGGGACCCATGACAAGCATAGTGGGACCCATGACAAGCATAGTGGGACCCATGACAAGCATAATGGGACCCATGCCAAGCATAGTGGGACCCATGACAAGCATAGTGGGACCCATGACAAGCATAGTGGGACCCATGACAAGCATAGTGGGACCCATGACAAGCATAGTGGGACCCATGACAAGCATAGTGGGACCCATGACAAGCATAGTGGAACCCATGACAAGCATAGTGGGACCCATGACAAGCATAGTGGGACCCATGACAAGCCTAATGGGACCCATGACAAGCATAGTGGGACCCATGACAAGCATAGTGGGACCCATGACAAGCATAGTGGGACCCATGACAAGCATAGTAGGACCCATGACAAGCATAGTGGGACCCATGACAAGCATAGTGGGACCCATGACAAGCATAGTGGGACCCATGACAAGCATAGTGGGACCCATGACAAGCATAGTGGGACCCATGACAAGCATAGTGGGACCCATGACAAGCATAGTAGGACCCATTAAGTTTAGTCTGTGTGAGGGCAAATTTGTCGCTGGTATAACTTGGCTTATAAAACTTGGAATTGTTGGAAACTTTGTGATAACTGGAGAATGCTTCTTCTGACTGGTTATAAATTTCAGAAAGAACAAAAAGGCAAAATAACGTGACTGGAACAATACACAAATAACCCGCACATTGGAAAGAGGAACTTAGGATGACGTTTCGGTCCGACTTTAACCATTCACAGATTCACATAGTGTGACTGATTACATCGACTCCAGGCTGAGGGACTGATTACCTCAAACTCCTGAACTTCAACCATTCTTCTCTGTATTGGACTGATGAAGCCACTGTCTGGCGAAACGTGTCTAATTTATCAACTTGTCGGTTCTCTGAACCATTATCTACATGACGGCAGAGTCTTGCCGGATGTCGTCCCAACACAAGTCAGAGTTTACGAGAGAGAATTGTGCCTCAATGTTTCCAAATTCTTGTACATTCATTATCATAACTGTAATAATATTAGTAGAATTACCGACAGTATGTTAGGACACAAGTGCAAATAATGCGATATTTTATTGAGGTAACGGGTTGACAAAGCTCCTGGAGAGCGAAACGTTGCCACAATAAAATGTAACATTAGTTGCACTTGTGTCTTTGTACCTAACATTATTATAAGTGTATTCCACAAACATTTAACAAGTTAATAATGTGAATAACAGTGTTAAAACACGTCAGTATGACGTAATAAGCTTTATTATGTAGTGCATCTTGATAAAAATAAAAACGTCTTACTTTGAAAACTAGAGGCGCTGGGAGGAAAACTAGAGGCGCTGGGAGGAAAACTAGATGCGCTGGGAGGAAAACTAGAGGCGCTGGGAGGAAAACTAGAGGCGCTGGGAGGAAAACTAGATGCGCTGGGAGGAAAACTAGATGCGCTGGGAGGAAAACTAGAGGCGCTGGGAGGAAAACTAGAGGCGCTGGGAGGAAAACTAGATGCGCTGGGAGGAAAACTAGAGGCGCTGGAAGGAAAACTAGAGGCGCTGGGAGGAAAACTAGAGGCGCTGGGAGGAAAACTAGAGGCGCTGGGAGGAAAACTAGATGCGCTGGAGGAAAACTAGAGGCGCTGGGAGGAAAACTAGAGGCGCTGGGAGGAAAACTAGATGCGCTGGGAGAAAACTAGAGGCGCTGGAAGGAAACTAGAGGCGCTGGGAGGAAAACTAGAGCGCTGGAAGGAAAACTAGAGGCGCTGGGAGGAAAACTAGAGGCGCTGGGAGGAAAACTAGAGGCGCTGGGAGGAAAACTAGAGGCGCTGGGAGGAAACTAGAGGCGCTGGGAGGAAAACTAGAGGCGATGGGAGGAAAACTAGATGCGCTGGGAGGAAAACTAGAGGAGCTGGGAGGAAAACTAGAGGCACTGTGAAGAAAACGAGAGGCACTGGGAGGAAAATTAGAGGCGCTGGGAGGAAAAGTAGAGGCGTTGGGAGGAAAACTAGAGGCGCTGGGAGGAAAACTAGAGGTGCTGGGAGGAAAACTAGAGGTGCTGGGAGGAAAACTAGAGGTGCTGGGAGGAAAACTAGAGGCGCTGGGAGGAAAACTAGAGCGCTGAGAGGAAAACCAGAGGCACTGGGAGGAAAACTAGAAGCGCTGGGAAGAAAACTAGAAGCGCTGGGAGGAAAACTAGAGGCGCTGGGAGGAAAACTAGAAGCGCTGGGAGGAAAACTAGAGGCGCTGGGAAGGAAACTAGAGGCGCTGAAAGGAAAACTAAAGCCTGGGAGGAAAACTAGAGGCGCTGGGAGGAAAACTAGAAGCGCTGGGAGGAAAACTAGAGGCGCTGGGAAGGAAACTAGAGGCGCTGAAAGGAAAACTAGAAGCGCTGGGAGGAAAACTAGAGGCGCTGGGAGGAAAACTAGAGGCGCTGTGAGGAAAACTAGAGGCGCTGGGAGGAAAACTAGAAGCGCTGGGAGGAAAACTAGAGGCGCTGGGAGGAAAACTAGAGGCACTGGGAGGAAAACTAGAGGCGCTGGGAAGAAAACTAGAAGCGCTGGGAGGAAAACTAGAGGCGCTGGGAGGAAAACTAGAGGCGCTGGGAGGAAAACTAGAGGCGCTGGGAGGAAAATTAGAAGCGCTGGGAAGAAAACTAGAGGCGCTGGGAGGAAAGCTAGAAGCGCTGGGAGGAAAACCAGAGGCGCTGGGAGGAAAACTAGAGGAGCTGGGAAGAAAACTAGAGGCGCTGGGAGGAAAACTAGAAGCGCTGGGAGGAAAACTAGAGGCGCTGGGAAGAAAACTAGAAGCGCTGGGAGGAAAACTAGAGGCGCTGGGAGGAAAACAAAGGCGCTGGGAGGAAAACCAGAGGCGCTGGGAGGAAAACTAGAGGCGCTGGGAAGAAAACTAGAGGCGCTGGGAGGAAAGCTAGAAGCGCTGGGAGGAAAACTAGAGGCGCTGGGAGGAAAACTAGAGGCGCTGGGAGGAAAACCAAAGGCGCTGGGAGGAAAACCAGAGGCGCTGGGAGGAAAACTAGAGGCGCTGGGAGGAAAACTAGAGGCGCTGGGAGGAAAACTAGAGGCGCTGGGAGGAAAACTAGAGGCGCTGGGAAGAAAACTAGAGGCGCTGGGAGGAAAACTAGAAGCGCTGGGAGGAAAACTAGAGGCGCTGGGAAGAAAACTAGAAGCGCTGGGAGGAAAACTAGAGGCGCTGGGAGGAAAACCAAAGGCGCTGGGAGGAAAACCAGAGGCGCTGGGAGGAAAACTAGAGGCGCTGGGAGGAAAACTAGAGGCGCTGGGAGGAAAACTAGAGGCGCTGGGAGGAAAACTAGAGGCGCTGGGAGGAAAACTAGAGGCGCTGGGAGGAAAAGTAGAGGCGCTAGGAGGAAAATTAGAGGCGCTAGGAGGAAAACTAGAGGCGCTGGGAGGAAAACTAGAGGCGCTGGGAGGAAAACTAGAGGCGCTGGGAGGAAAAATTTTTATAGTTCAGAGTTTAAACATGGCGAAGAGAACAACAGGAGGGAAGAGAATAACAGGAGGGAAGAGAATAACAGGAGGGAAGAGAATAACAGGAGGGAAGAGAATAACAGGAGGGAAGAGAATAACAGGAGGGAAAATAATAACAGGAGGGAAGAGAATAACAGGAGGGGAGAGAATAACAGGAGGGAAGAGAATAACAGGAGGGAAGAGAATAACAGGAGGGAAGAGAATAACAGGAGGGAAGAGAATAACAGGATGGAAGAGAATAACAGGAGGGAAGAGAATAACAGGAGGGAAGAGAATAACAGGAGGGAAGAGAATAACAGGAGGGAAAATAATAACAGGAGGGAAGAGAATAACAGGAGGGAAGAGAATAACAGGAGGGAAGAGAATAACAGGAGGGAAGAGAATAACAGGAGGGAAGAGAATAACAGGAGGGAAGAGAATAACAGGAATAAGAGAATAACAGGTGGGAAGAAAACAACAGGAGGGAAGAGAATAACAGGAGGAAAGAGAATAACAGGAGGGAAGAGAATAACAGGAGGGAAGAGAATAACAGGAGGAAGAATAACAGGAGGAAGAGAATAACTGGAGGGAAGAGAATAACAGGAGGGAAGAGAATAACAGGAGGGAAAAGAATAACAGGAGGGAAGAGAATAAAAGGAGGGAAGAGAACAACAGAAGGTAAAAGAATAACAGGAGGGAAGAGAATAACAGGAGGGAAGAGAATAACAGGAGGAAGAGAATAACAGGAGGGAAGAGAATAACAGGAGGGAAGAGAATAACAGGAGGGAAGAGAATAACAGGAGGGAAGAGAATAACAGGAGGAAGAGAATAACAGGTGGGAAGAGAACAACAGGAGGGAAGAGAATAACAGGAAGGAAAAGAATAACAGGAAGGAAAAGAATAACAGGAGGGAAGAGAATAACAGGAGGGAAGAGAATAACAGGAGGGAAGAGAATAACAGGAGGGAAGAGAATAACAGGAGGTAAGAGAATAACAGGGAAGAGAATAACAGGAGGAAGAGAATAACAGGAGGGAAGAGAATAACAGGAGGGAAGAGAATAACAGGAGGGAAAGAAATAACAGGAGGGAAGAGAATAACAGGAGGGAAAGAATAACAGGAGAGAAAGAAGAAATAACAGGAGGGAAGAGAATAACAGGAGTGAAGAGAATAACAGGAGGGAATAGAATAACAGGAGGGAAGAGAATAACAGGAGGGAAGAGAATAACAGGAGGGAAGAGAATAACAGGAGGAAAAGAATAACAGGAGGAAGAGAATAAAAGGAGAAGAGAATAACAGGAGGGAAGAGAATAACAGGAGGGAAGAGAATAACAGGAGGGAAGAGAATAACAGTGAGGAAGAGAATAACAGGAGGAAGAGAATAACAGGAGGAAAGAAGGAGAATAACAGGAGGGAAGAGAATAACAGGAGGGAAGAGAATAACAGGAGGGAAAGAATAACAGGAGGAAAAGAATAACAGGAGGGAAAGAATAACAGGAGGGAAGAAATACAGGAGGGAAGAGAATAACAGGAGGGAAGAGAATAACAGGTGGAAGAGAATAACAGGAGGAAGAAGAATAACAGGAGGGAAGAGAATAACAGGAGGGAAGAGAATAACAGGAGGAAGAGAATAACAGGAGGGAAGAGAATAACAGGTGGGAAAAGAAACAGGAGGAAGAGATAACAGGAGGGAAGAGATAACAGGAGGGAAAGAATACAGGAGGAAAGAATAACGGAGGAAGAGAATAACAGGTGGGAAGAGAATAACAGGAGGGAAGAGAACAGGAGGAAGAGAATAACAGGAGGAAAGAAACAGGGGAAGAATAACAGGGTAAGAGGAAGAGATAACAGGAGGAAGAGAATAACAGGAGGAAGAGAATAACAGGGGAAGAGAATAACAGGAGGAAGCAGAATAACAGGTGGAAAAGAATAACAGGGGGAAAGAATAACAGGATTGAAAGAGAATAACAGGAGGAAAGAGAATAACAGGAGGGAAGAGAATAACAGGGGAAAAAATAACAGGAACAGGAGAAGAGAATAACAGGAGAGGACAAGGGAAGATAACAGGAGGGAAGAGAACAAGGAGGGAAGAGAATAACAGGTGGGAAGAGAATAACAGAAGGGAAGAGAATAACAGGAGGGAAGAGAATAAAAGGAGGGAAGAGAATAACAGGTGGGAAGAGAATAACAGGTGGGAAGAGAATAACAGGAGGGAAATTTGGATTACATTACCCACGGTACAGTGACCCAGAGTCTGAAGGTACACACTCCAACACGGTACAGTGAACCAGAGTGTGAAGGTACACACTCCAATACGGTACAGTGACCCAGAGTCTGAAGGTACACACTCCAACACGGTACAGTGAACCAGAGTCTGAAGGTACACACTCCAACACGGTACAGTGAACCAGAGTCTGAAGGTACACACTCCAACACGGTACAGTGAACCAGAGTCTGAAGGTACACACTCCAACACGGTACAGTGACCCAGAGTCTGAAGGTACACACTCCAACACGGTACAGTGACGCAGAGTCTGAAGGTACACACTCCAACACAGTACAGTGAACCAGAGTCTGAAGGTACAAACTCCAACACGGTACAGTGACCCAGAGTCTGAAGGTACACACTCCAACACGGTACAGTGACCCAGAGTCTGAAGGTACACACTCCAACACGGTACAGTGACCCAGAGTCTGAAGGTACACACTCCAACACTGTACAGTGACCCAGAGTCTGAAGGTACACACTCCAACACGGTACAGTGAACCAGAGTGTGAAGGTACACACTCCAACACTGTACAGTGACCCAGAGACTGAAGGTACACACTCCAACACGGTACAGTGAACCAGAGTGTGAAGGTACACACTCCAACACGGTACAGTGAACCAGAGTCTGAAGGTACACACTCCAACACGGTACAGTGACCCAGAGTCTGAAGGTACACACTCCAACACGGTACAGTGAACCAGAGTTTGAAGGTACACACTTCAACACGGTACAGTGAACCAGAGTCTGAAGGTACACACTCCAATACGGTACAGTGACCCAGAGTCTAAAGGTACACACTCCAACACGGTACAGTGAACCAGAGTCTGAAGGTACACACTCCAACACGGTACAGTGAACCAGAGTCTGAAGGTATACACTCCAACACGGTACAGTGAACCAGAGTCTGAAGGTACACACTGCAACACGGTACAGTGACCCAGAGTCTGAAGGTACACACTCCAACACGGTACAGTGACGCAGAGTCTGAAGGTACACACTCCAACACGGTACAGTGACCCAGAGTCTGAAGGTACACACTCCAACACGGTACAGTGAACCAGAGTCTGAAGGTACAAACTCCAACACGGTAACGTGACCCAGAGTCTGAAGGTACACACTCCAACACTGTACAGTGACCCAGAGTCTGAAGGTACACACTCCAACACGGTACAGTGAACCAGAGTCTGAAGGTACACACTCCAACACTGTACAGTGACCCAGAGTCTGAAGGTACACACTCCAATACGGTACAGTGACCCAGAGTCTGAAGGTACACACTTCAACACGGTACAGTGAACCAGAGTGTGAAGGTACACACTCCAACACTGTACAGTGACCCAGAGTCTGAAGGTACACACTCCAATACGGTACAGTGACCCAGAGTCTGAAGGTACACACTTCAACACGGTACAGTGAACCAGAGTGTGAAGGTACACACTCCAACACTGTACAGTGACCCAGAGTCTGAAGGTACACACTCCAACACGGTACAGTGAACCAGAGTCTGAAGGTACACACTCCAACACGGTACAGTGAACCAGAGTGTGAAGGTACACACTCCAACACTGTACAGTGACCCAGAGTCTGAAGGTACACACTCCAACACGGTACAGTGAACCAGAGTCTGAAGGTACACACTTCAACACGGTACAGTGACCCAGAGTCTGAAGGTACACACTCCAACACGGTACAGTGAACCAGAGTCTGAAGGTATACACTCCAACACGGTACAGTGAACCAGAGTCTGAAGGTACACACTCCAACACGGTACAGTGACCCAGAGTCTGAAGGTACACACTCCAATACGGTACAGTGACCCAGAGTCTGAAGGTACACACTTCAACACGGTACAGTGAACCAGAGTGTGAAGGTACACACTCCAACACTGTACAGTGACCCAGAGTCTGAAGGTACACACTCCAATACGGTACAGTGACCCAGAGTCTGAAGGTACACACTCCAATACGGTACAGTGACCCAGAGTCTGAAGGTACACACTTCAACACGGTACAGTGAACCAGAGTGTGAAGGTACACACTCCAACACTGTACAGTGACCCAGAGTCTGAAGGTACACACTCCAATACGGTACAGTGACCCAGAGTCTGAAGGTACACACTTCAACACGGTACAGTGAACCAGAGTGTGAAGGTACACACTCCAACACTGTACAGTGACCCAGAGTCTGAAGGTACACACTCCAACACTGTACAGTGACCCAGAGTCTGAAGGTACACACTCCAACACGGTACAGTGAACCAGAGTCTGAAGGTACACACTCCAACACTGTACAGTGACCCAGAGTCTGAAGGTACACACTCCAACATTGTACAGTGACCCAGAGTCTGAAGGTACACACTCCAACACGGTACAGTGAACCAGAGTGTGAAGGTACACACTCCAACACGGTACAGTGACCCAGAGTCTGAAGGTACACACTCCAACACGGTACAGTGAACCAGAGTCTGAAGGTACACACTTCAACACGGTACAGTGACCCAGAGTGTGAAGGTACACACTCCAACACGGTACAGTGAACCAGAGTGTGAAGGTACACACTCCAACACGGTACAGTGAACCAGAGTGTGAAGGTACACACTCCAACACGGTACAGTGACCCAGAGTCTGAAGGTACACACTCCAACACGGTACAGTGAACCAGAGTCTGAAGGTACACACTTCAACACGGTACAGTGACCCAGAGTGTGAAGGTACACACTCCAACACGGTACAGTGAACCAGAGTCTGAAGGTACACACTCCAACACGGTAGGATATACCAGCTTCTCTCTAAATACTGAGCCTAAGGTTATGTCGGGTTTTAAGTGATGTACTGATGTACTAATACTCTCACGCTATTTGAGTACTGTACATGAACGGTATAATATACCGACAAGTTGAACAATTTTGACACATGTGCAACATCTGGGTAGCTTTATTGTAGACGTTTCGCCCTTCAGTGGCTTTATCAATACAGATTCTTGGACATAATTTGAAGACAGTAGAACTATACATACAAAAGATAATGTAATCAGTCTCTCAGCTTTGAAGTTGGTGTGAAGAGCACGGCTGCTTGCGCCGCCGCCGCTGCTGCTGCCGCCGTCGCCGCCGCTGCTGCTGCCGCCGTCGCCGCCGCTGCTGCTGCCGTCGCCGCCGCCGCCGCTGCTAACCCGTGCCTACTTCCACTGGGGAATCCCGCCTACCAGTGACTATGCCCTCGTCTGCTACCCGTCAGTATCCACCTGTCATCAGTATATAAGCGCCAGCCTGCTTGCCTGTGCTCCAGAACCTCCACAACTCTTCACACCAACTCCAAGGTTGAGGGACTGATTACCTCATCTTCTGTATATAGTTCTTCTGTCTTCAAATTTTGTCCTAGAATTTGAATTGATAAAACCACTGGAGGGCGAAATGTCTACAATAAAGATACCCAGATGTTGTATATATGTCTAAATTTTTCTATTTGTGTATTGTTCCCGTCACGGTATTGTGCCTTTATTATTATTGATATACTGATGAATCTTAAATACTAGCATAGGATAAGGAAGTATCCATGGGCAATGTAACACTCTTAAAGTTGAGATAGACTTTGTTAAAACAATTGTTTTCCCTCAAATAAAGGTTTCTTTGAGCGAGACGTTGTCCTTATAATGCCTGGCTGGGCTCTGAGTATTCTTATATTAACAATTTTTTGTTGGCACTCTGCCTTCTAACCTCCCGGGTCCTATTCTTGCTTTCATCTCCTTCTTACCCAAATTCCCATATTCTATTGGACTGTCCTGTCTATCAACGAGCACTGACTGTTCCTCCCACGGCGTCACCGCTCTAACACCTTTACTTTATCTTCCCTCCTCGCTGACGGCCCCACCTTTGACACAGACTCCCTCTTTGACTTTTTCACACCAACTGATTTATTACAGAAACTTTGACCCAGCCTCACAACCCCTCCTAACTTTATCTTTATTGTCATCTCCACACTTATTTATCCTTAGATCCTGCATCAATTCCTACCTTGCAGCGCTGTATGACCCTGGTAGGTTTAGCGAATAAGAATAGGCAGGTTGCAGAGCTGGCTTTCATTGGTACAATGATTCGCTCTGTAGAGCTTTATCAAGACATGTTTTGATAAGCTCAAAGATGAGTAATATTAATATCAAGTGTTGGAACCGTGACAGTCTCTGATAAGAAGCTTTCTAATATAATTAAGTCTTGCACAGCTTCATGATCGCACGAGTGTTTGAGAATCAAAAGAGTTGCAGCACTAGGGACGAAAGAAGCAAAAATTACCGAGGTATTTTAGAAAAGCGTTCAGAAAAAATGACACCTCATAAATAAATTAATGACAAAAATGTTGAAATTAGTGTATAAACAAAGAGTGGAAGTAGAGAGAGGCAAGAAAATAACTCCCTTACCATCTACTATGCAAACTGTTGGAAAGCAAAAAATTAAAGGGCTAATTACGTCTGCAGGAAATGAAGATGCTATTAAAAGCACCAAGACCTGGTTCAGTGTGTAAATAGGGACATGCCTGCTGAATGCCACAAACAGGGATATAAATTATTCCACACTGATAGTAAACAGGAAGGGAGGCGGAGCGAGGATGTGTGTTAGGGAAAATTTATACTGTTGCATCAGAAATTATATGAAAGTGGAATGGGCAGTCACTGAATCCATTTGGCTGCAGCTTCTTGAAAGGCGTGAAAAGGTAATCTTGGCTATGATCTACAGTCTTACCAACCTAGATAGTGACCACGGTAAATTTCTGTGACGAAACTGCTAGGGCGTCTCGAAATGGAAATGTGATTTTCATGAGAGATTTTAACTTTAGTTAAATTAACTGAAGCAGTCTTAGAGGACTTCTAGAATCTATTAACTCTCTGGAAGTGGTCCTCAACTGCTTTTCAAAACAGTTTATGAAGGAACAAGTTAGAAGAAATAACCTGCATGACTTGTGTTGGGAAAATATAGAATCTCTGATAGATAATTTTGAAGGTAATGAGGAACTTTGAGAAAGTGATGACAAATCACTTAGTTTCATTAGCTCACGGAATAACTTTAGTAAAGTAAGCATAACTAAGATCCCGGACTGCAGCGCAAAGATTTTATAGAGTTAAAGGATTACCTGAGTAGTGTAGACTTAAGTGACCCAGAGTGAGGTAGGACGGACAGGGTAATGGTTGCTAATATAGTTTTCGAAGTATTTAACAAACTGCACCAGCCGCATAGTACAGAAATTATATCAAACACTAATGCTCCTAAATGGAAAAGAATAGACTAAAATATCTGTTAGGTAAAACGAAAAGCATTAATAGACGAATCGATTACCTGATTCAATTTAAGAGAGAAGTCTATCAGGAGCAAGAAAAGCCAAAATAGATTATAAAATGAAAGAAACGATGGAATCAAAGATCAATCCAAACGGTTTCTTTTAGGTATATAAAAATATTAGGGAAAAGATAGGCTCACTTAAAATGTAACTCAGGTGGGCTTATTGTTCGTGACAAAAAATGTGTACAATTTCTAAAACTTATTTCTTATTTGTTTTTACACAAGTGGATACGAACAAAATTCCATAAATAATTATATAGATCAGGTCGAAAATCAATTATGGAAGACTGAATTCACTAGTGACATACCAAACTGTTTTCAAGAGTTTTAAAAGAATGTAAGGAGATACTTAGCCAGTTTATTCAGTAAATCACTTCCATCAGGTGTAAATGCAAAATAGCAAATGGGATACCGATTAATAAGTGAAAGACAAATCCTTAGCTTCTATTTATAGACCAGTAATCTTAATCTCGATCGTGGGAATATTTATGAAATCAATAATCGCAGATGCAGTTCGAACCCTCCTTGAAAGACATAATCAATAAACTTCAGAACGATTTTACAAAGGGCCATTCTTGCCTTAGGAATTTACTAACCACTTTCACTAAAGTATTTGAGGTGGTTGTAAGGGAAAAGCCAGTAGTAATTGGGGTTATGGTTGTTCGGACAGCCAGGAACCATCAGCTCACACGCACTTCCATCTAGCAGGCTGAGGCTAAACTCCAGTTCCTGGTGTCTGATTTACTTTAATTTCTTCTCCTGGTAGTATGAACTTCACCTGGTGTGGGTTGAAGTTTGGAGAGTCACTTCACCTCCACTCTTCTCCTGATCAGGTAAGATGATCTACCAGGAGTATTTTCTTTATTATCATCTCTGCTGCTGGCCTGCTCATCCATGGTAGACGCCAGAAATATTGGAGCAAAATACCAGTTTATTGGGCTTAGAGGATATTACGACTACTACTCACCTCTAACATCATACTTGTGGCGCTACAACCAAGTGGTAACATCATACTTGTGGCGCTACAACCAAGTGGTAACATCATACTTGTGGCGCTACAACCAAGTGGTAACAGGAGATTCCAGAACATAGGATGATTACCACCACCCAGGATAACCTACACCATATCTTCAAACATCACAAGACCATCCTGGGCTTTACATACTCTTGCCCTAACATATTACCACAACCACAACCACCATATTTTTTTATTGTTATTTAATTTTAATTAAAAGGCTTGGAAAAATTTATCTTCATTATTCATCCTAGAGTCTTTTATTTATTTTTCCATTTTTTTTTTGATCAGGCTGAAGGCGTTCCCCTGACAGTGGTGGACCATGATAAATAATATGAAATTGTGTATATGGACATCAATAAGACATCTGACAGAATTCTACACAGGTGACTGTTGAAGAAAGTAGCGGCGCATGGTATAGGAGGAGAAATTATCTCCTGAATCGTTGCATGACTTCATAAATATGGAGAAATCAGAATGGGGATCCATTAAAAGTCCTGTTCCACAGTGTCCCTCGTTGTGCACAGCCTACATAAACGACAAGGAGAAGGGAATAAATAGCGAAATAAGCAAATATGCCGATGACACTGTCATCGTCGTTTCTAATGGTGATATTAGAAAGCTACAAGATGATCTGGATAAGTTGACGTTGTGGTCAGAGAAAAAGCAAACGCAGTTTGATGTAAACAAATGTAAGGCTCTCTTTCTCGGTACACAAAATAACTATCATAGTGAAGAATAAAAAAGGCACAATACCGTGACTGGAACAACACACAAATAACTCGCACAGAGGAGAATGAAATTTATGACTACGTTTCGGTCCAAGTCGGACCGAAACGTCAAGTTTCATTCTCCTGTGTGCTGGTTATTTGTGTCTTGAATTTAAAGCTTCATTTCAAGAAGTATAAATAATAGCAGTTCTAAGGTTATACTTCAACATTATAAATCTTTGCTGAGGCTTCATTTAGATTATGCTGCTCATTTCTGGTTTTCATATTGCAAAATGAACTTAAATATGCTGGAAAACACACAGAAGAAGACAGGCTGAAGGCCTTGAATTTGCAACCTGGAAACACAGAATTAGGGAAAAAGTTATTGAAATATTCAATTGGAAAACCGGAATTAATACGGGGTATAAAAATAACTTGGTGAAAATATATAACAAAGGGAGCAAATTGGACAAATTAACAAGATTTAGAGAGGATATAAGAAAGCACTGGTTTGGCAATAGGGTTATAGATGAATGTAATGAACTCCCAAGTAGCGTAATTGAAGTGAGACCTTTGGTTACTTTAAAGATTAGTTGGACAGTTACGTGAGTGGATGTGAGTTAGACCTGCCTAGCATGGGCTAATAGTCTTAATGGAGCACTCCTCCTCCTCCTCATTTGATGTAAACGGTTTAAAAACTCGAGAAGTTGAAGAATGAGGCACTTGTGCACGAGAAATGACAGCAGATATTACCAGGATACCTCAGGGATATGTTTAAAACACATTGTTCATCATGAAGTTACTAATACAGTCATTAGAAATGGTCAACAAACAAACAGAGACAGTGGAGAGCAGCGAGTGACTAGCTTACTTAGTTTAGTATACTAGTAATACGAGTGTAAGAAATAAGATAGATGAGCTATGATTAATTGCATTTGCAGGATACATAGATATTATTGTTATAACAGAGACCTGGTTCAACCTGAAAGATAGAGATATCCCTTTTGAATGCCACATACAAGGCTATAAACTATTCCACAATTATAGGGTCAAAAGGAAGGTAGTAGAGTGGCGATGTATGTCAGAGATAACTTAAACTGATGCGTAAGACGAGATATAAAATTAGAAGCGTCGGACACAGAATCTGTTTGGCTACAGTTTCTCGAGGGTCGTGAAAAACTAATCTTGGATGTGATTTGCAGGCCCCAAAACCTTGACAGGGAGTGCAGTAAATTTCTATGGGACGAAATTCTTAAGGCATTTAGATACGAAAATGTTGTGTTAATGAGAGATTTTAACTTTAAACAAATTGACAAGAAATCTTCAGTCTAGCGACTTTCTTAATACGATTCAGGACTGCTTTTTAAAATAATTTGTGACAGAACCAACTAGAGGAAATAACCTGCTTGACTTGGGTCTTGCCAACAAGGAATCACTAATTAATAACCTTGAGGTTAATGATGAGCTTGGGGAAAGCGATCACAAATCACTCAATTTCAGTATGTCATGGAATTATCCTAATAACTACAATCAAGTCTTTGTCCCTGACTTCTGCTTGGCCGATTTCATAGGAATGAGAAATTTCCTGGGTGGGTTGAACTGGAATGACCTGACTGTGGGTCAAGTAGATGGTGATGGTTGTTAATATGACATTTTTCAGAGCATGGTTCTAGCTGCTCAGACTACTTATGTTCCAAATAGGGAAATTACAGAGGCATTTAAAGGCGAATTAAAATAGAAGAGCGGTTAAGAAATCAGTATATTAAAGAGATAAATAAAAAGGGGAATAAGAAAAGCAAAAAGAAATTATGAAGTTAAAGTCACTAGGGATTCGAAGATTAACCCAAAAGGTTTCATTTATATAGAAGTAAGATTAGGGAAAAGATAGGCCCATTCAAGAGTTACTCGGGTCTGCTCACTGACAGTGATAAGGAAATGTGTAGAATCTGTAACACTTATTTTCTCTCAGATTTTATGCAGGAAGATACTAGTGAAATTCCAGAAATAAATTATGTAGAGTATGACGAAAATAAATTATGCACGATCCAAGTCACTAGTGACATGGTTCTCAAACAAATAGACAAATTAAAACCTAACAATCATCAGGCCCTGATGAACTGTTCGCAAGGGTTTTAAAGGAATGTAAGGAAGAACTTAGCACGCATTTAGCTAGTCTTTTCAACATATCACTTCAAATTGGCATAGTGCCAGATAAGTGGACAATGGCAAATGTGTTACCTATCTACAAAGCAGGAGACAGGTCCTTAGCTTCGAACTATAGACCAATAAGCCTAACCTTCATAGTGGGATAATTGATGGAATCTATAATTGCCGAGGCTATATGAAGTCACCCTGAAAGACAAATTGATTAATGAATCTTAGCACAGTTTTACAAAGGGGCATTCTTGCCTTACAAATTTACTAACTTTTTTCACCAAGGTATTTTAGGAGGTAGATCATGGTAATGAATATATGAACTTCATCAAGGCTTTTGATAGAGTTCCACATCGGAGGCTGTTGAGGAAAGTTGAGGCACATGAAACAGGAGGAATTTTTTCCAGGATAGAGGTGTGGCTGACAATCAACGGAGAGTTTGCATAAAAGGGGAGAAATCAGAGGGCGCGTCACAAGTGGTGTTCCACAGAGGTCAGTGTTGGGCCATTTGTTGTTCACAATCTACCTAAACGACATAGATGAGGGGTATAAATAGCGACATAAATTTGCCGATGACACCAAAATAGACCGTCGAATTCATTCTGACGAGGGCACTAGAGCGCTGCAGGAAGGTCTGAATAGACTGATGCAGTGGTCAGAGAAGTGGCAGATGAAGTTTAACATATACAAATGCAAAGTTCTAAGCATTGGAAAGGAAAATAACCATGACACTTATAATCTAAATAATGTAGCTCTTAATATCACTGATTGCAAAAAAGATTTAGGAGTTCTGGTTAGCAATAATCTAAAATCAAGACAATAGTGTGTAAATGTTCTCAATAGAACGAATAAAATTCTTGGCTTCATATCAAGAATTATAAATAACAGGAGTCCTCAGGTTGTTCTTCAACTCTATATATCGTTTTTTAAGCCTCATTTACATTATGCTGCACAGTTCTGGTCACCGTATTACAGAATAGATAAAAACATTTGCGCTGGGAAACGTACAGAGGAGGATGACAAAGTTGATCCCATGTATCAGAAATCTTTCCTATGAGGATAGACTGAGGGCCCTGAATCTGCACTCTCTAGAAAGGTGTAGGATTAGGGGGCATATGATTGAGGTGTGGTATAAATCTTATTAATAAATACCGACAAGTTGGATTAGAAAAACACGTAAGCAGACACTAGGACATATTTATTAGAAAACGTTTCGGTCCTGGGACCTTGACCACTTCCCATGATTGAGGTGTATAAATAGAAAACAGGAATAAATAAAGGGGATGTGATTTGGACCTGACTAGCTTATGCCAGTAGGTGACTTGGACCTGCTTAGCATGAGCCAGTAGGCCTGCTGCAGTGCTCCTTTCTTATGCTCTTATGTTTTTCCTTACTGTTCTTGCATTAGCAGAGGGAGCAGAATGAAGAGTAAAATAGACAAATAAAAAAAAAAAGAGAACGAGCAAAAGAAGTTATGAAAATGAGCAAGCGAAGAGAGTGGATAAGTATGGGCAACCAGGAAAAGGAGAGAAAACCCGAGGAGCAGGAAACTGGAGATGTAATGACGAAGGAGAAGCGACAACTATGGAGAAGGGGAAGAGGAAGAATGAGAGAAGTGATGAAAAACGTGAGAGAGGGGAGGGAGAATGAGAAAAGGCAGCTAAGGAAGAGGAGGAGCAAGAAACGAGGGAGAATGAGGAGAAAGGGGAAGGTGAAGGAGAAAAAGCCGGCAGGAACAAGTCCGCTACAGAGAGTCTGGGATGGTCGTCAGCACAACACAATAACCCTAAGTGGTGTAGAGGTCGCACCTGCCGCCCCTCCGCCACTACTACTATTGCTGCTACCACCACCACCACCACCACCACTACTACTACTACTACTGCCATTGCCATCACCACTTCCACTAATGCTGTCACTACTACTGTTATTAATACCACTATTACTCCTTTTTCTATCACTACTGCTCGTATCATTTCCACTGCCACCACCACTGCTAGCTTTACTAGCACAGCGGGCAACCAGCAACAACAGCCTGGTTGACCAAGCAAGCACCAGACAAGCCTGGTCCATGGCCGGGAGTAGAAAAACTCTCTGAATTCATCAAAGTTAAGGCACTACTTCCATTGTTACCACTAATACTCATATTACTATTCTACCACTAGTACTACCATCACTACGACTACTAATACTTATACTATTGCTACCATTACTATTCGTATTACTACCACCACCACCACCACCTCTACTATTGCTACCCCTACTACTACTATTGCAATCACTACCACTACCACCACCGCTACTACCATTACTATTCCCACCACTGCTACTATCACACTGTTACTAACTGGTCACAATGCTGTGGTATCTAGTGAAGTTTGTCTTAAACCAATGGTAAATACTGATTTAAATCTAGATAAAGGAAACCTTCATTAACTGAACTTTACCTAATGACTGTTGTAACACGAGCTTTGACCACGTGGGATTCTGCTGATAAAGTTAACCTTGCAAGATCCAGACTTTAGGTTAGACGTTGTTTAACAATAGCATCCTGCCACAGCTACGTAGTTCACATGAAAAAAACCCAGGGCCAGCACTTCCTGTTCTATGGTTGCAGGATTGCAACCATACAGCAGGAAGGGATGACCTTCATGGAGAAGCTGCATGACATCATGGGTCCAGCGATGCCGCTAGTGTTTGAGACTGGAACAGTCAATTTCCCTTCATGCTTCTTTGCAAAAAATGATGCGTTTTCATGAAGGAAAATCGACAGGGGGGAATACTGAACTAAAGAATATTAAAGTGGTAGTACCTCAATATTTTCGTGACCAAGTGCTTCGTGTAACCCACAACTCTTGTACTCTTAGTAGTGGTATAAACCTTGGTAATAAATATCTACAAGTTGGTTTAGAAAAACACGTAAACACTAGGACATAGTTATTAGAAAACGTTTTCTAATAAAAATGTTCTAGTGTTTGCTTACGTGTTTTTCTAAACCAGCTCTTAGTAGCAACAAAGGTTTAAGATAACTAGAAACCTCCTTTGCCCGCGCTTGAGGAAATACATAAGACAATATGTCAAATCCTATCACGAAGGTCAAGTGGTAGGTAAACCACTATGGCATATTCTGGCTTTTGAGGCATCATTTGCTGAAATTATAATATAGTGTGTACCCTAGATGAAAGGCAGTGGAATAAAAACAACTGTGACAACTCCCACTTCGTATCGAATTCATTTTCTTATAATCCCACGCCTTGCCCAACACCCCAATGTTGACCCTTTTAATAACCCAGTCTATAAATATGTTAACTACGGCGACAGCACACATACCTGTCTATGGCTTAATTTTATTGGAAAATAATCTCCTCTCTCCCCTACATACCCTAACCTGAGATCACAATCCATATAAAAACTCTTCACTGCTTTTAGTTATCTACCATATATTCCATACCATATATTCACCCTATCATATGTCTTTACTAAAACTATACATGCAATGAATAAAAGTTCCTTACCTTTATCGAGGTATTGTTCGCTTATGTTTCAGTGTAAACATCCCTGACCCTTCCTAAACACTCATGTTCCTCTGCAGTCCTGTTTTGTCTCACCATTAATTATTTCAATACCTCTACTCTACACTTACCCAGTACACTCATTTACTCTCTCTCTTATCCACTTTCTCTTATAAATATGAAGTATTTATGCTCTCTGCCATCCCTAGGTGCCTTTCTTTCATGTACTTTCAGAAGTCTACCTTTTCTCTACTAGGATTACGCCCTATATCATTTCTCCTATACTTATTTATCCCTTCTTTTTAAAATATGTATTACCTATTAACAAACCTCTATAGACAGTTCAATTAGAGGTTCTCCTAGTACTAAGTGCCTATGGCACTCCAAACTTACATACGATGCTCTCTACAACATTTTCCCCTAATAATATTTAAATATCAAAATACATTATTTTCTCTCTTGGTTCAAAATTCCCTCCACCTTAGAAAATCTCTCTCTCTCTCTCTCTCTCTCCTCTCTCTCTCTCTCTCTCTCTCTCTCTCTCTCTCTCTCTCTCTCTCTCTCTACTCACTTCACTTCCCCTGGTACATAAACATCCACCTTTATTCAAATTCCTGAATTTAAACGCCTATACAACTCTTTTTACATAATTGACTGTTTAATATTACAGTTACTCTTGTTTTTTTTTAGCTCTAGTTCTCTCAGTTACACCAAATTTAACCAAACACGCTCAAACACACACACACACACACACAAATATATATATATATATATATATATATATATATATATATATATATATATATATATATATATATATATATATATATGAAAACACACTAAGAAAAATAGAAGAGGAACTCTTCTATTTTTCTTAGTGTTGTTTGCATATTTTGATATCACCTGTTTAGTGTGATCTTTTGCAAAATATATATATATATATATATATATATATATATATATATATATATATATATATATATATATATATATATATATATATATATATATATATATATTGAGGTCCACCTCTGGTGCAAATTGTGGGACCCATAGCCTCGGAGAAGTGGATAAAAAGGCTTCAAGGAAGAATATTTAGATTTCTTTCTGAAGCCATTTGAATATTCCACTTCCCCTATCACCCCATCTTTTGGATGTCTATAAACTTTATTACAAGACAAAATACATTGACAGGAATACAAAAGGGAGTAAAACAACATAGATAACAACTCAGAGCTATATGTCAAATACATCGCCCAGCTCCCCGGCAGTGGGCCGCGTGCCCAGAATGCTGCAGGCATTTCCCCTCTGGATCGCAACACTGAGTCTCTGAAAGAGGAAGCTGGTCGCCCTGTGGTCCTTAGTTTCTATGATGAGTTTTTCACCCAGCTCTTTGAGAAACTTTAGAGCACACTTGCCCCATGTTCCAAGGGTCTCCGACCCTATTGGGATGAAGTTATAGCAAGGGGGAAGGTCTTCATATTTGCGAGTCTTCTGGGTCTCCCTGTGGCTGGCAGCTCCACCCCCTTCAGCTGTGGAGTATGGCACGTAGATGTCTGCCCTTGTGGCAGCACAGGCGTAATCCCAAGTAATCTGCTTACCATCTTACCATCCTTCCAGGGTAGCATAGTGGCTCCATCAGGACGCTTTTGACTTCCATCCGACCTCTGCACTTGGGGTTCCCGTTGAGCTGGGTAACGGGCTGTGGCGAGGCTTCTCTTTATGATGTCATTGACCTCTTCATGTCTAGCATACTTCCCTTCTGATGTGTGACACACGAGACCATGAAGTCCGAATTGATCAGCCGTCGCCCTGCCGCAAATACACCTATGTTCGGTGAGTATGGGGGCGGCTAGGCGAAGCGCAACACCAATCCGAATGGCCTGTGGGTCGAGTCGAGTCCCCAGAGAGGAATTGGGAACAGCTAGAAGGAAATCTCCTGAGTGTGGTGCCTTCACCGCTAGGAGACGAGCTTTGTCCTTTCCTGAAGCGTTGGTAAGCATTGTGTTGGCAATTTTTTCCATGATCGGTTTGTCCCAGTGGGACTGTTTGTGCTCTTTGGGAGGAGCTGGTCTACTGGAGGAGTCTGCCAGATGTCCCACCGCACTGCTGCTTCAATGAACCTGGTGTCTTGAGCTCCCACCACACCTCTCAAACGTTCAGGGACAATCTCTTGACTAATCCACAGGAGGCCAAACACGATATATATATATATATATATATATATATATATATATATATATTATATATATATAATTTTAATATCGGAATCTTAACTTTTTCCATTTTTTAGAACTTTAAAATATTATCAGTAGGTAAGATATTTAACCGGCTGTCTGGACATTAAGGGATCTCTGTACATTCTCCAACTTGTAATGTCTCCTGCCTTGACAGATGCCGTCAGAACACAGAACTATTCGAGAAGTGAGAGTACAAGTAACTTCAACAGTACAATTACTGGCATGAATTTTCTCATTTTTGTGGCCTTGGCTAATTTTGACTCGTTGTGGTTTGCATTTAGTAGACTCTCTCATATTTTAATTCTTAGCTCTATTTCGTTTATAAGATAGTAATCTAGAGCTTTGGATCCTGTGGTCTTTGTGAGTTCTTGTGGTTGTTGGAAGTTCTTGTGGTTGTTGTGATTTCTTGTGGTTGTGATTTCTTGCGGTTGTTGTGAGTTCTTGTGGTTGTTGTGAGTACTTGTGGTTGTTGTGAGTACTTGTGGTTGTTGTGAGTTCTTGTGGTTGTTGTGAGTTCTTGTGGGTTTTGGGAGTTCTTGTGGTTGTTGTGAGTTCTTGTGGTTGTTGTGAGTTCTTGTGGTTGTTGTGAGTTCTTGTGCTTGTTGGAAGTTCTCGTGGTTGTTGTGAATTCTTGTGGTTGTTTTAAGTTCTTGTGGTTGTTGTGAGTACTTGTGGTTGTTGTGAGTTCTTGTGGTTGTTGTGAGTTCTTGTGGTTGTTGTGAGTACTTGTGGTTGTTGTGAGTTCTTGTGCTTGTTGGAAGTTCTCGTGGTTGTTGTGAATTATTGTGGTTGTTTTAAGTTCTTGTGGTTGTTGGAGTACTTGTGGTTGTTGTGAGTTCTTGTGGTTGTTGTGAGTTCTTGTGGCTGTTGTGAGTACTTGTGGTTGTTGTGAGATCTTGTGGTTGTGAGTTCTTGTGCTTGTTGGAAGTTCTCGTGGTTGTTGTGAATTCTTGTGGTTGTTTTAAGTTCTTGTGGTTGTTGTGAGTTCTTGTGGTTGTTGTGAGTTCTTGTGGTTGTTGTGAGTTCTTGTGGTTGTTGTAAGTTCTCGTGGTTGTTGTGAATTCTTGTGGTTGCTTTAAGTTCTTGTGGTTGTTGTGAGTACTTGTGGTTGTTGTGAGTTCTTGTGGTTGTTGTGAGTTCTTGTGGGTTTTGGGAGTTCTTGTGGTTGTTGTGAGTTCTTGTGGTTGTTGTGAGTTTTTGTGGCTGGGAGTTCTTGTGGTTGTTGCGAGTTCTTGTGGTTGTTGTGAGTTCTCGTGGTTTTGAATTCTTGTGGTTGTTGTGAGTTCTTGTGGTTGTTGTGAGTACTTGTGGTTGTTGTGAGTTCTTGTGGTTGTTATGAGTTCTTGTGGTTGTTGTGCGTTCTTGTGGTTGTTGTGAGTTCTTGTGGTTGTTGTGAGTCCTTCGTTCTTTCCATATCTCAGAGGTTCTAATTTGTCAAAACTGAAACTCAGAATATTTTCTTCTTCCCACCACAAGAGCAGACAATTGCTCTGCCCCTCCAATGGTTGCTGCGAAAATTTATGCAGCAAGTCAGGGCTGGGGTCCAGGAGGCAATGCTTACCCTAACATACGACCCCGAGAAACGTACTGTGCTCCTCCGGTAGTTACCAGAGAAGTTTACACACTATGGCAGAGCCCACGACCTGGAGGCAACGCCTTGGTTAATATAAAGCCGTAGTTAACCTTTTGCTCCACCTCCGTTTAGTATGCTTGAAATTTCCAGTATAGATGTGTATGTATACATGTAAATAATATGTATGAATATGTATGTACGTATGTAAGTATATATGTCGTGCCGAATAGGTAAAACTTGTGATTTTGGATTAAATAGCATCGCTCTTCTTGCCGAATAAGGCAAGCGAAAATTTGTGTATGCAATAATTTCGCAAAAATCATTCTGAACCTAACGAAAAAAATATATATTTCATTGCATTTGTTTATTATCAAATTATTGTAAACATACCTAAATTATATTTAGTTGGATTATGCTAAATTAAATTGCGCTTGTTATGATAAGGTTAAGTAAGTTTTCTAAAGTTCTTTTGGTACAAAATTATTAATTTTTACATTAACATAAATGAAAAATATTTTTCTTTAAACGTATAAGAGAAATTTTTAGAAAGGACTTAATTTTAAATGAGTTCTTGCTAATTGACCAGTTTTACCTAATCGGCACGATATATATATATATATATATATATATATATATATATATATATATATATATATATATATATATATATATAATGTCGTGCCGATTAGGTAAAACTGGTCAATTAGCAAGAACTCGTCTAAAATTAAGTCCTTTATAAAATTTCTCTTATACGTTTAAAGATATATTTTTTCATTTATGTTAATGTAATAATTTATAATTTTGTACCAAGAGAAACTTTGAAAACCTACCTAACCTTATTACAACAAGCGCAATTAATTTAGCCTAACAACTAAATATAGTTTAGATACGTTAACATTAATTTAATAATAAAGAAACACAATGAAATATATTTTTCGTTATGTTCAGAATGATTTTGGCAAATATTGCATACCAAATTTTCACTTGATCTTATATGCAAGGTGAGCATTGTTATTTAAGCCAAAATCAATATTTAATAATCACGATATATATATATATATATATATATATATATATATATATATATATATATATATATATATATATATATATATAAGCTAAGGATTTTGTTTTGGACGGAAATGGTCGCCTTTTTTACTTTTAAGATAGATTATAAATCTTTCTCAATATTATGTTATGGAAAGAACTAAACCCGTAGAGGTCATCCACCCCTTGGAGAATGGGAAGCAATCATTTTCAATCCAAGGGAAAAGCAGGTCTAATTCCTTGGATCATACAACCCTCAGAGATTAATCTCCTGCAGCTCAGAAAGAAGTGAACCAAGAATGCAATGTTCATTTTCCCTCTGTACTGCCACACTGAGACAGTGTAAGGGTAAGGTGGCAACCCTTGGGTCTCTGGTGGTGACGGTGAGCCTGGATATCCAGCTCCTTGATAATGCTTCTTACATGCTTGCCCGAGGGTCACCCTATCCTGCTGGGACATAGCAGTACTGATGGCCTACGTATGTTTGTTGAACTTAGATTCTTTTCTGTGATCAACAGCACCGTCTTGCTGCCCAACACTAAAACGGATGTAGGTGTCTGCCAATGCAGATATATGATTATATTCCACACCACTCGTCTGCCATTCTTCCAAGGAAAGATTATGATTCTATAATTCTATCAGGAGGATTAGCAGGATTACCAGGATTGCAGGATACTAGGGTATTAAATTAGAGTAAATGTTGGATGTGAAAAGTGGATTACAATAAGTGTTTATGCACCAAAGAGCAAAAACATATAAAGAAGACAGAGATTTAAGAAAGCGTAAATGTGATGTTTGGAAAGTTTTAACACTTTATTTGGAGGGACTGTTGTAGAGGGCACTGTAGGTACGTTAAGGATAATAGAGTTCTCTAATTGAGGGGTTAAGGATAATAGAGTTCTCTAATTGAGGGGTTAAGGATAATAGAGTTCTCTAATTTAGTTAAGTATAGGAAGAGGTTTAGTAACAGGTAATACTTATTTAATAAAAAATGAAATAAATAAGTTTATAAGATATGATATAGTGTACAACAACATCTCTCTGCTAGACTATGTATTAGTGTATAATAATGTGATGGATAGACTTCTGGACGTACGTGGTTTTAGAAGAGCGACTGATGTGATAGATCATTATTTAATGGTAGTTACTGAAACAGTGAAAGGCAGCTGGATAACAAGAAGAATGGCAGTGGTGGGTAAGAGAAAAGTGAATGTAAAAGAATCAAAGAAGGAGACAGTGGAAGATATAAGCAGCTGTTAATAGAAAACTGGGATAGAGAGAGTACAAGCAATGAAGAGGTCAAAGAGGTATGAAGTAGATTTAAGAATGCTATGTGAAAATACTCAACACAAGTTTGCTGTTATAGAAGGGTGGGTGAGGGTAGGAAGAGGAATGACTGGTGGAATGATGAGGTAAAGAAAGTGATAAAGGAAAAAAAAATTATCATGAGAGATGTTTGCAAGGTAAAAGAGATATGGAAAGCAGAGTATATGATGAGAAGTGAGGTAAAATGAGAGGTGAGAGAGTGCAAAAAGAGTTAATGAGAGAATGGGTGAATCCTTATCAGCAAACTTTGCTACTATTTAGAACCAGTTATGGAGAGAGATTAATAAGTTGAGAAAGTCTGGGCAGCAAATGGGCTTGCCAGTTAAAAAATAATGAGGGAAGATTTTAGACAGGGAAAGGGAGGCACTGGAAATATGGAGAGAATATTTTGAGTTGATAAATTCTGACGATGAAAGGGAAGCGGTGATATTGAATCTCAGGAAGAATAATATCTTGTATAAGTAAGAAAAAGCCAGAGATAAATGCGGGGAAAGGGCATGAGGGAATGTGTAGAATGAGATAAAGCACCTAGGTCAGATGGGATTAAGACTAAGATGTTACAAGCAGAGGTGATACAGTTTTGGAGTGGCTGGAATATTTATTCATGATATGCGTGAGAGAATACAAATTATCTAAGGAGAAGTAGAGAGCATACATAGGGGACGACAACACAGAGTGTAAGAACCTTAGAGGAAAAAGTTTGTTGAGAATACCGGCTAGAGTTTACAGTATAATTACTACTAAAAATGTCGCGGCCGAGAAAGGACATGCGATTGCAGAGGTACAAAGAGGATTTAGAAAGAGCAGGATATGTGTAGACCAAGTGTTTACATTGTGTAGACCAAGTGTTTACATTGAGGCAATTAAGAAAATAGTATTTGTATAGGAGTTGGAAACTCTTTGATCCATGTATTAAATTTGGAAAGGTATATTATAGAGTGCATAGAGGAGTAATGAGCGAAATATTTCAAATGGAATATATAGCACGAAAGTGTGGCTCAGTACCACTCTCTTTCACAAGATGGCCCACGTGTCAGACACACATTCTTACTTCTGAGAGAATCTTTCCCCTCAACCTTCATGTTGCAACTCTTGCAACATTACATAGCTCCCGACGAAGCAACGAAATACGATAAGCCAATAGCTAGTGTTTTCTATCCCCTAGTGGCTTATGGTTTGTTCTATATAGTTGAAATCGTCTGTTTGCTATAAGTTTATATATATATATATATATATATATATATATATATATATATATATATATATATATATATATATATATATATATATATAATTATTTAAATGTAAGACGTGCAACAATTGTATTACTAATGTATATATGTGTTTCATAAATATAATTTTTTATTAGACTTACCAAGAGGCTCCCGCAACACAAACATGAGAAGAACACACAACAACACTCTCTGGTGGATGGAGGAGATGGTGAGGTGGGGAAAGGACAGGAGGAAAGAAGAAGTGGACGAGGAAGATGAAAAGCTGGAAGTAAACCAAGAAGATGAGGAAGACGAAGAGGATAACGAGAAGGAAGATGTGGAGGAAAAGCCAGGTGAAAATACAGAGGAGTAAGAGGATGGGCAGAAGGATGGGGCAGAGGGGAAGTAAGTGGAAGATGGTGTCGTTCTGGCTCTCAGCTTCATCTGTGACGAGACACAAGAAAATAAATCATTATTAGTTTCCCTCAAAAATAAACAAAACATATATATTTTAAATTTAATTAGATTTCTGTTTTCTGGCTGAGCACCTGACTAGAGAAGAACATCTCTTTATCAAGAGTTGAAATGAGGTGGAATGAAATGTATCAAGAGTTTTCAAAGTTGTAATGAAATGTACCAAGAGTTTTCAAAGTTGTAATGAAATGTACCAAGAGTTTTCAAAGTTGTAATGAAATGTACCAAGAGTTTTAAAAGTTGTAATGAAATGTACCAAGAGTTTTCAAAGTTGTAATGAAATGTACCAAGAGTTTTCAAAGTTGTAATGAAATGTACCAAGAGTTTTCAAAGTTGTAATGAAATGTACCAAGAGTTTTCAAAGTTGTAATGAAATGTACCAAGAGTTTTCAAAGTTGTAATAAATTGTACAAAGAGTTTTCAAAGTTGTAATGAAATGTACCAAGAGGTACATCGCGTCACTTGGTTCAATGATACAAATGACGCGATTGTAGAATATGCAAAGTGGATATGTAAATAATGTAAATGGAATATGTAAATAATGTGAATGGAATATGTAAATACTGTAAGTAGTATATGTAAATATTGTAAACAGAATATGTAAATAATGTAAATAGATGTAAATTACCGAATCTTATTAATGAACCATTAGTGAACAATGGCATCAAACAAGCCTATATTACTAAACAATGGTATTAAACAAGCCTATATTACTAAACAACGGTATTAAACAAGTATATATTACTGAACAATGGTATTAAACAAGTATATATTACTGAACAATGGTATTAAACAAGCCTATATTACTAAACAATAAAATATGACAATGATGGAATAATTAATAAAAAAAGATAATATATAATAATTTTCGAATATTAAATAACACGATTGTTGAATAATAAACCAATAACTGAACAACGAAATAAAACAAAAAATAATTCCTGAACAGTAAAATAAAACGCAAACGATTAATAAAATAAAAGATGAACTGGAAAAGGAAAAAAAATGAAATAAAGTAAACAGTAAAATAAGTCGATAATTGATCAATAAAATAAAACTACAATAAAATTACAGTAAAACATTGAATAAAAAATAAAACAGCAACAGAACAATAATAAAACAGCAACAGAACAATAATAAAACAACAGTGAACAATAAAATAAAACTATGGTGACTAATAAAACACTTGAAGGACAAAGGTGAAAAATAAATAAAACAGTGTCTCAGCAATACAATAAAACTATTGCTGAACAACAGTGGAACAAGACAACAAAAATGCAAATAAAATGAAATAATGGAAGAAAAAAATGGAACATTGAAATAAAACAAAGGTGGAACAGCGTAATAAAACTATCATGGAACAATATGATAATTGTGAGGCAGCGAAATAAAACAATGGTGGAACAAGAAATTAAAACGGTGGAACAAAGTAATAAAACAGTGAAGGAATCACGAAATATAATTATGATAGAACAACGAAGACAAAACAACGATGGAGCAAAGAAAAAAATGGAAAAAAGAAATAAAAAGATGGAACAACGAAATGAAATAATAATAAAATAATGTAAACATTGATCAAATATCTTTTAAAAACTTTCTCACCGGAGACTAAAACAAAATAATTCAAAGAAAACTTTTTTCACAAAGAAAAACAAAGAAAATTCACACGCGCGCACACACACACACATCTGAAGACTCAGATGAGTCAAAGGGATGTTAGGAAGCATTTCTTCAGCCACAGAGTAGTCAGGAAGTGGAATAGTCTAGAGAAAGATATAGTGGAGGCAGGAACCATACATAGTTTTAAGACGAGGTATGATAAATCTCATGGAGCAGGGAGAGCAGAGACCCAGTAATGGACAGCGAAGAGGCGGGGCCAGGAGCTGAGTCTCGACCCCTGCAACCACAATTAGGTGAGTACACAGTTCCACACAAGAGATTAGTGCAGAAGCTGGAGGACCAGGGGTAACAGGGAAGGCACTACAATGGATCAGGAAGACAGCAGCGAGTCATGGTACGTGGCGAGGTGTCAGAGTGGGCGCCGGTGACGAGCGGGTTCCACAGGGGTCAGTCCTGGGACCAGTGGTGTTTCTGGTATTTGTGAACGACATGACGGAAGGAATAGACTCCGAAGTGTCCCTGTTTGCAGTTGATGTGAAGTTGATGAGAAGAATTCAATCGGACGAGGACCAGGCAGAACTACAAAGGGATCTGGACAGGCTGCAAGCCTGGTCCAGCAACTGGCTCCTGGAGTTCAACCCCACTAAGTGCAAAGTCATGAAGATTGGGGAAGGACAAAGAAGACCGCAGACGGAGTACAGCCTAGGGGGTCAGAGACTGCAAACCTCAATCAAGGAAAAAGATCTTGGGGTGAGTATAACACCAGGAACATCTCCTGAGGCGCACATCAACCAAATAACTGCTGCAGCATACGGGCGCCTAGCAAACCTAAAAACAGCATTCCGACATCTTAATAAAGAATCGTTCAGGACCCTGTACACTGTGTACGTTAGGCCCATACTGGAGTATGCAGCACCAGTTTGGAACCCACACCTAGCCAAGCATGTGAAGAAGCTCGAGAAAGTGCAAAGGTTTGCAACAAGACTAGTCCCGGAGCTAAGGGTATGTCCTACGAGGGAGGTTAAGGGAAATCGACCTGACGACACTGGAGGACAGGAGAGATAGGGGAGGACATGATAACAACATATAAGATACTGAGAGGAATTGACAAAGTGGACAGAGACAGAATGTTCCAGAGATGGGACACAACAACAAGGGGACACAGTTGGAAGTTGAAGACTCAGATGAATCACAGAGATGTTAGGAAGTATTTCTTCAGTCACAGAGTTGTCGGGAAGTGGAATAGTTTAGGAAGCGATGTAGTGGAGGCAGGCTCTATACATAGCTTTAAGCAGAGGTATGATAAAGCATGGCGCAGGAGAGTGACCCAGTAGCGGCCAGTGAAGAGGCGGGCCAGGAGCTTTGACTCGACCCCTGCAACCACAACTAGGTGAGCAACTAGGTGAGCACACACACACACACACACACACACGCCCCGATGGCATGGTGGCTAGCGCTCTTTCTTCACGCACGGAGGGCCAGGGTTCAATTCCCGGCGGGGCCGAATCATTTCGAAGTGTTTCGTTACACACACACACACACACACACACACACACACACATATATATATATATATATATATATATATATATATATAAAAATTATATATATATAATCAAGGAACTATACATAGTTCCTTGATAATGTGAGAAATCACGAAAGCTCTTGGAATTTCACTATTTTTCACAGTGGTTATTCTGCATATTGTGATATCACCTGTTTACTGTGATATATATATATATATATATATATATATATATATATATATATATATATATATATATATATATATATATATATATATTTGTAAATTTACAAATATAGAAAGGATAACTAATATCAAAATAGATACGAATGAGCAGCTATTCCTGATACAATAATTATCTTTATTTGTCCCAGTACAGAGGAAGTATTTATAGAAGAAGGATTCTCCATTGGTTCACTGGCCCGCTTGGGTAGATTTACGATGCTGGAGTCCGTGAAGGGTCTTACGACCTCTTTTGGTAGGCACCCAGGGGTGAGATCGAGGGTCCGTGGAGGGTTCATGGTCCCCAAAGACATATTCAGGAGTCCGTGGTGGGCCCATGTACCCACCTAGTGATAGGATAGGTTCTGGGCTCCATGGAGGGTTTATGGACGCGCAGGAGTAAGTTCTAGGCTCCGTGAAGGGTTCAGAACTGCTGAAGCCTGATGCTTAGATGAACAATACACTATTTTAGTGTCGATGAAGCTCATACGACAAGATATGAGATGAATCCAACTGTCTACTGCCCAGAATAGTAAAGACACATGTTACAGAACCAGCTTTTATTTTCACAACCTTTTTTTCATAGCATAATGCCTTTATAAAGCTCTAAACAGACCGAAACGTTGTCCCAATCTAACTGGTTCTGCAACGCTTATCTTTTCTTCGGGCTGTTGGTGCTAGCTGCCCGCATTCCAACGGATAGAAGGGACTTGTTGGAAAGAACTGACGCTATCAGGAGGTAAGGCAGAGGTTGAGAGTCCCTGTCAGAAAGTAAGACAGAGAGTCGCTAATACAAAGTAGGGCAGCTGGTACATGATCAAGCTCCCTCTTGAAGAGAGAGAGAGAGAGAGAGAGAGAGAGAGAGAAGAGATATCTGCTAGTGTCATGTGATGTTATGGTTCGGTATAGCAAGAACCATCTCACCAGCCTCTTTCACGGCAGCTTATGTATATATTTTGCAGCACCGAAATTAATTATCTGGTGATCCAGAAGACATTAATGTTCAAAACAAAATATCTTTTTTTAGAAGAAAACCGTCAAAGTGGGATGTTATGAATGAGAAGAAGCTGGATGTCCTGGCCTTAAGTGAGACAAAGCTGAAGTGGGCAGGAGAGTTTCAGTGGGGAGAAATAAATATGATTAGGTCAGGGGTTTCAAACAGACTTAGAGCTAAAGAAGGAGTAGCAATAATGTTGAAGGATAAGTTATGGCAGGTAAAGAGGGAATATAAATATATCAATTTAAAGATTATGTGGTGTAAAATAAAGGCTGGATGTGAAAAGTGGGTTATAGTAAGTGTTTATACACCTGGAGAAGAGAGCAGTGTAGAGGAGAGAGAGAGAGAGATTCTGGGGAATGTTGAGTGAGTGCGTGGGGAGTTTTGAACAAAATGAGAGAGTACTTCTGGTTGGGGATCTCAATGATAAAGTGGGTAAAAATGTTGTGGAGGGAGTAGTAGGTAAATTTGGGGTGCCAGGGGTAAATGAAAATGGGGAGCCTTTAATTGAGCTATGTGTAGAAAGAGGTCTGGTAATAAGTAATACATATTTTATGAAAAAGAAGATAAATAAGTATACAAGGTATGATGTAGCACGTAATGAAAGAAGTTTGTTAGATGATGTATTGGTGGATAAAAGGTTGATGGGTAGACTTCAGGAAGTACATGTTTATACAGGGGCAACAGATATATCGGATCATTATTTAGTTGTAGCTACAGTTAGAGTAAGAGGTGGATGGGACATAAGGAAAATGGCAACATCAAGTAAGAGAGAGGTGAAAGTGTATAAACTAAGGGAGGAGGAAGTTAGGGTGAGATATAAACAACTTTTGCCAGAAAGGTGGGCTAGTGCAAGTATGAATAGTGGGGGGGGGGGGGTTGAAGAAGGTTGGGATTGTTTTAAAAAGGCAGTATTAGAATGTGGGGCAGAAGTTTTTGAGTATAGGAGGAAAGAGGAGTGATTGGCGGAATGATGAAGTAAAGGGTGTCATAACTGAGAAAAAGGTAACTTATGAGAGGTTTCCAAAACAGAAGTGTTATAAGAAGAGCAGAGTATATGGAGAGTAAACGAAAAGTGAAGAGAGTGGTGAGAGAGTGCAAAGGGAGAGCAGATGAAAGAGTGGGAGAGGCACTGTCAAGAAATTTTGCGGAAAATAAGAAAAAGTTTTGGAGTGAGATAAACAAGTTAAGAAAGCCTAGGGAACGAATGGATTTGTCAGTTAAAAACAGAGTAGGGTAGTTAGTAGATGGGGAGCTGGAGGTATTGGGTAGATGGCGGGAATATTTTGAGGAACTTTTAAATGTCGATGAAAAGAGGGAGGCAGTAATTTCATGTACTGGCCAGGGAGGTACAACATATTTTAGGAGTGAAGAAGAGCAGGATGTGAGTGTGGGGGAGGTGCGTGAGGCATTACGTAGAATGAAAGGGGGTAAAGCATCTGGAACTGAGGGGATCATGACAGAAATGTTAAAAGCAGGGGGGGGGTATTGTGTTGGAGTGATTGGTATTTTTGTTTAATAAATGTATGAAAGAGGGGAAGGTACCTAGGGATTGGCAGAGAGCATGTATAGTTCCTTTATGATGACAAAAGATGACAAAAGAGATTGTAAAAATTATAGGGGAATAAGTTTACTGAATATACCAGGTAAAGTGTACGGTAGGGTTATTGTTGAAAGAATTAGAGGTAAGAGAGTAGGATCGCAGATGAGCAAGTAGGCTTTAGAGATCAAGTGTTTACAGTGAAGCATATATGTGAACTGTATTTAGATAAAGGTAGGGAAGTTTTCATTGCATTTATGGATTTAGAAAAAGCATATGATAGAGTGGATAGGGGAGCAATGTGGCAGATGTTGCAAGTGTATGGAATAGGTAGTAAGTTAGTGAATGTTGTAAAAAGTTTTTATGATGATAGTGAGGCTCAGGTTAGGGTGTGTAGGAGAGAGGGAGATTACTTCCCGGTAAAAGTAGGTCTTAGACAGGGATGTGTAATGTCACCATGGTTGTTTAATATATTTATAGATGGGGTTGTAAAAGAAGTAAATGCTAGGGTGTTGGGGAGAGGGTGGGATTAAATTATGGGAATCAAGTACAAAATGGGAGTTGACACAGTTACTTTTTGCTGATGATACTGTGCTTATAGGAGATTCTAAAGAAAAAGTTGCAAAGGTTAGTGGACGAGTTTGGGAGGGTGTGTAAAGGTAGAAAGTTGAAAGTGAACAAAGATAAGAGTAAGGTGATGAGGGTATCAAACAATTTAAATAAAGAAAAATTGGATATCACATTGGAGAGAGGGATTATGGAAGAAGTGAATGTTTTCAGACATTTGGGAGTTGACTTGTCAGCGGATGGGTTTATGAAGGATGAGGTTAACCATAGAATTGATGAAGGAAAAAGGTGAGTGGTGCGTTGAGGTATCTGTGGAGACAAAAAAAACGTTATCCATGGAGGCAAAGAAGGGAATGTATGAAAGTATAGTGGTACCAACACTCTTATATGGGTGTGAAGCATGGGTTGTAAATGCTGCAGCGAGGAGGCGGCTGGAGGCCGGTGTAAATATTATGCAGAGAATTCGGAGTGTGGAAATTAGGAGGAGGTGTGGAGTTACTAAAAGTATTTGTCAGAGGGCTGAAGAGGGGTTGTTGAGGTGGTTTGGTCATTTAGAGAGAATGGATCAAAGTAAAATGACTTGGAGAGCATATAAATCTGTAGGGGAAGGAAGAAGGGGTAGGGGGTCGTCCTCGAAAAGGTTGGAGGGAGGGGGTAAAGGACGTTTTGTGGGCTTGGACTTCCAGCAAGCGTGTGTGAGCGTGTTAGATAGGAGTGAATTTAGACGAATGGTTTTTGGGACCTGACGAGCTGTTGGAGTGTGAGCAGGGTAATATTTAGTGAAGGGATTCAGGGAAACCGGTTATTGATTTAGCCGGACTTGAGTCCTGGAAATGGGAAGTACAATGACTGCACTTTAAAGGAGGGGTCTGGGATAGTGACAGCTGGGAGGGACTATTCTAAACTGTAGTATCTGAGCTCCTCTGCAAAGACAGTGATTATGTATGAATGAGGTGAAAGTGTTGAATGATGATGAAAGCATTTTCTTTCTTTTTTGGTCACCCTGCCTCGGTGGGAGACGGCCGACTTGTTGATTTTTTTTTCTTTTAATTTTGCTAGATCTATATGGAAGTGTATTACATAAATGAGACGGGTGTTTTTAGGTAATACTTGAGGTTGTGGGTTGTAAATAGGGGTTAAAAGGTAATACTTTCAGTTAAGGTCCATAAGTAATACGAATCTTGGGGCCAATGGGAAATATTTGAGACGGGATTAATGGTTAATATGAGGATCTGGGGTTCCATAGGTAATAACTAAGGGAATTCGTTTATAATCAAGATTTTTTGTCCATATGTTATAATTGAGGAGTTGGGTCAATTGACAATACTTGAGAATTTTGGGGAGTCTATGGGTAATATTTAATGATCTATGATCTAGGAGGTAAGAGTTATAGATAATATTTGAGGATCTGGCGGGTCTATGGGAAATATTTGAGGATCTGAGGATCCATGGATTCGATACAGTCTGACTTCTGATTCTGAAATTTTGTGAATGCATAACTGGATTCATCAAAATTTGAGTTGTATAGGCGACTAGACTGGTAATCCAGTGAGTGCCACTCTGTCACTCTTGAAGAATTTTAAATATCTAAGATGGCTGCCTAGGGTCACATAGTGCCTGTGAATTCATGAAAATACAGACATATCAGCAAAAATATATTAAATATCACATTTAATGATTCACGAAATGGTCATAACTAGACTGTAAATAAATCACAGGACGGGTGGGACTTGAACCCATGGCCAGAGAGTCCTGAAGCTCGCAGATAGTCATATTTTGTATTCCATATAATAACATAAGTTTTATATGCCTGAATTATGATTGGATGAGTCGGTATACAAGAATGCAAGATGGCTACCAGTTTAATTCTGCTCATTATTAACGAAGCAAGGTATTGCATAGTGTTGTACAGGGCATTGTACGCGAGATTCTGATATATATGATGAACCTACGCAGGAGCTATAAGAGGGGTCACAAAGAAGCAAGACTCCATAACAATGAGAAGAAAACATTATAAAAACTATTATACGTGGCGATGTTCTTTAGAGATGAACAAGAAGGAGACAGGACACTACAATTGTTTACACTCAACAAAATGAATCTGTACTTCTACGCTGCACATCACATTCAGTATGCCAGCTATTAGTAAGCTTATTTCGGGACAGATATCGCTGTATAACCCCTGTGGTTTAGCGCTTCTATTTGATCATAATAATAATAGGGACAGATACACTTAAGAACAATTATCATACCTAGTAATATATGTGTAAATTACCAAGCATAACCCAAAAAGTCAGACACAGTGACTTATTTCCATTGGGGTTATTGTAAAATCTTATTATTTAAAGCTTTAGCTGTGAGATGCGACAGAAATCAGATATGATTATAAAACTTAAAAATAAAAACAGGTAAGTAACTCAACCGTGTGACATTATAAATATAATAAAAATGGTTATAATCATAACCATAATTTTTAAAGGGGTGGACGGGTAAGCCAGCGGAAGGCCTCGGTCAGATGACCAAACGTTCCAGCGGTGGGTCATCATATGACTAAGACCTGCGTCAGGAAACACTTGTTCTGTTTCCTGACGAACCTTACATAACCTAACCCTGTTTATCTTAGATCAACGCATAAGCTGCATGGAGAAAACTTAAAAGAGATTTCTCAAGATGAAGTATGTCAGAGTCACAAGCTAGGACAATGGAATGGTATAAACTGTTCATGTGTTACGGACCCTTATCGTCTATGGACATGGTCGAGGTGCTGTCTCCTTGGATAATACTGTATGAGACAGCTGTCCGCTGATGGGTTTCAAGCACCATGTAAACTGGTACAAGAACATTCTGTAACTGGAACAGGAGCATTATGTAGCTGAAACGCGAACGTGATGTAGCTGGGACAAGAGCATTCTGCAGCCGAGATAAGAGCATGATGTAGCTGGTACAACTCTCTCTACAGGCTGCTATTTGAGTTTCAGCAAAATATGCAGGGAAACATAAACGCAGAGGAAGTCTCCGTTTTAGACGACTTATCACTCACAATAGAGTTCTATCAACTCTTGATTGACTTCATAAAGCTGAAAGTTGAGCAAAAAAAAAAAAAAGGGGTCATGTTAAACAAAAACTTCCTGAGAATCAGGTCTCTTTACAGTCGATCTTTGTCTTGTTGTCTCATTTAGACACCAATGTGAACGAAATCTCCTGGAATGCAAAAACTAGATCCCTTCAAATACACGAAGGGATCATTTAGACACTTGTCCAGTAGCTCGATTGCTAGCGCACTCATCTCACACACTGAGGTCCGTGGTTCGATCCCCGGTACGGGTGAAAACATTTTGACGTGTTTCCTTAAGACACCTGCTGTTCCTGTTCACCTAACAGTAAAATAGGTACCTGGGTGTTAGTCGACTGGTGTGGGTCGCATCCCGGGGACATAATTTACCTAATTTCCCCGAAATGCTCTGGATAACAAGCGTCTTTCTATATAGTAGTATGTCATTGATGTCAGCTAGGACTGTATACCTTGTACATGTATTATTATTATTATTATTATTATTATTATTATTATTATTATTATTACTAGATTCCTTCAGATACAAGAAGGGATGATTTAGACACTTGGACAATATTTAGAAATTTTTATTCCGAAATGTCGTCCAAGTGTCTCAGTTATCAATTTGTCGGGTTTATAAACCATTTATACAAATAGAAAAAGCGATCAAGGTCCTAGGACCGAAACGTCTTCAGTAAAGTGTCTTGGGTACATGCCTTTGTGCCCAAGGACTGAAACGTCTTCAGTAAAGTGATTTGGGTTCAAGCCCTTGTACCCAAGGACCGAAACGTCTTCAGAAAAGTATTTTGGGTACAAGCTTTTGTACCCAAGGACCGAAACATCTTCAGAAAAGTGTCTTGGGTACATGCCTTTGTACTCAAGGATTGAAACGTCTTTAGTAAAGTGTCTTGGGTACATGTCTGTTTTTCCCTTTTCCTCTGGTTGTCGATGTTTCCTGCCTTCTTACTGCAGGTCACAGTGTGTCTGCTTCTTACTGCAGGTCACAGTGTTTCCTGCCTTCTTACTGCAGGTCACAGTGTTTCCTGCCTTCTTACTGCAGGTCACAGTGTGTCTGCCTTCTTACTGCAGGTCACAGTGTTTCCTGCCTTCTTACTGCAGGTCACAGTGTTTCCTGCCTTCTTACTGCAGGTCACAGTGTTTCCTGCCTTCTTACTGCAAGTCACAGTGTGTCTGCCTTCTTACTGCAGGTCACAGTGTTTCCTGCCTTCTTACTGCAGGTCACAGTGTGTCTGCCTTCTTACTGCAGGTCACAGTGTGTCTGCTTCTTACTGCAGGTCACAGTGTTTCCTGCCTTCTTACTGCAGGTCACAGTGTTTCCTGCCTTCTTACTGCAGGTCACAGTGTGTCTGCCTTCTTACTGCAGGTCACAGTGTTTCCTGCCTTCTTACTGCAGGTCACAGTGTTTCCTGCCTTCTTACTGCAGGTCACAGTGTTTCCTGCCTTCTTACTGCAAGTCACAGTGTGTCTGCCTTCTTACTGCAGGTCACAGTGTTTCCTGCCTTCTTACTGCAGGTCACAGTGTGTCTGCTTTCTTACTGCAGGTCACAGTGTGTCTGCTTCTTACTGCAGGTCACAGTGTGTCTGCCTTCTTACTGCAGGTCACAGTGTGTCCTGCCTTCTTACTGCAGGTCACAGTGTGTCCTGCCTTCTTACTGCAGGTCACAGTGTTTCCTGCCTTCTTACTGCAGGTCACAGTGTGTCTGCCTTCTTACTGCAGGTCACAGTGTGTCTGCCTTCTTACTGCAGGTCACAGTGTGTCTTCTTCTTACTGCAGGTCACAGTGTGTCTGCTTCTTCCTGGTCACTCAAACTTCTTTCCAATTCGAGGAAAATTGTTGTTGTCTTTTAAATTCAAAAACATAGTATAAGAAAATCAAGAATGTTACGTAAAAATTGTTAATTAATAAACTGTGGAGTTCTTCTTTCTGATTAATCATTTTTTTTCAGCTGCTTCTTTCTTTTTTAAAGTATATCTGTAACTACGTTTCATTTTTCTGTCATATTTTCCTCTCTTCTTCTCTCTCTCTTTCTCTCTCCAAATTCCAACTCTCTCGCCCCCTCTTCTCTTTTCCATTCCATGTTTTCGTCTCATTTTCACTCATTCTTCAGTTTTCCTCCCCTTATTATTCTTTCTTTCTTCACTTTCCCCCTCTCCTTTCCTTCTTGTGTGCCCTTTCTAATTTTGTTCTCTTTCATCCTTCCTATTTTTCCTCTTTATCCTTTCTCCCTCTTTTGAGTTTCTTGAAAAAATAAATGAGAGAGAGAGAGAGAGAGAGAGAGAGAGAGAGAGAGAGAGAGAGAGAGAGAAGAGAGAGAGAGAGAAGAGAGAGAGAGAGAGAGAGAGAGAGAGAGAGAGAGAAAGCGTAATGAAGGCTGAAACTCGCAGAGAAAAACAAACATTACAAAAAGAACTAAAAATCGTGGTAAAAGACGGTGACAATTGAGACGGACGGAAGGAATTAGGAAGAAAAATATGGAGAGAGAGAATGGTGGAAAACAGATTGTGGAAGAGCGAGTATACGGTGCCAGAGCCAGGAGAGGAAGAGAGAAGAAGAGAGAGGCAAAAGAGGAAGAGAGTGGCAGGAGAGGAAGACAGAGGCAAGAGAGGAAGAAAGAGGCAGGAGAGGAAGAGAGAGGCAGGGGAGGAAGAGAGAGGCAGGGGAGGAAGAGGAGGAGGTGAAGAAGAAAAGGACGAGAGGAGGAGAATGACGAGATAAAGAGGTGGATGGAAAAGGATAAGAGGAAGAAGAGAAAGCCAAGATAGGAAAATAAGAAGCATAAAGAAAGAAGAAGAAAAGAGGCGAAAAAGAGAATGTGAGAAGATTGAAGATGGAGTTGAGGAAAGAGAGAAAAAGCAGAGAGAGGAAAAGAAGAGGAAGAAAGAACAGAAGGAAGAAGGAAGGAAAGGAAGAGAAGAAATACGAAACCTAACTGAAACAAACATAAATTCATGAACAGAGAACGAACGAAAGAGCCAACTTTAAAGAATGTTGTAATGTTACCAACACTCAGAGAGTCGGACAAAATAAGCGAAGAGTCATCAATCATTTCATGGGAAGGCATCATCCTGAGTCAACCATTAACCCAAACCAATGTATTGAAAACCTAAAAGCAGAAATATATATGAGATCTATATGACTAAGTTCCGCGTCAGGAAGCACTTGTCCTGTTTCCTGACGAACCTTACCTAACTAACCTTACCTAACTAACCTTACCTATTTAACCTGTATTGAATGAGATCATGAGGAGACAACAAATATAGAAGACTGTACAGAAGAAAAAGCAAATGATGTAATAAATGATTGATAATTATAATCTACGCTGAGAGATTAAAAACACAGAGCAGACATGTCAGCAGACACAGAGCAGACATGTCAGCAGACACAGAGCAGACCTGTCAGCAGACACAGAGCAGACATGTCAGCAGACACTAAAGGAAATTTGGGAAAAAATAAAAACAATCCACATAGGCAAAATCCAAGATAAAAGTACATCTAGTATTGTTCGACTACTTGAAGGAGTACGATCACCGAGGATGACAACAAAATAAGCGAAATACTAAAAGAACTTTTCCAGTCAATGATCAGCAGTCAATGATCAGCAGTCAATGACCAGCAGTCAATGATCAGCAGTCAATGATCAGCAGTCAATGATCAGCAGTCAATGATCAGCAGTCAATGATCAGCAGTCAATGACCAGCAGTCAATGATCAGCAGTCAATGATCAGCAGTCAATGATCAGCAGTCAATGATCAGCAGTCAATGATCAGCAGTCAATGATCAGCAGTCAATGATCAGCAGTCAATGATCAGCAGTCAATGATCAGCAGTCAATGATCAGCAGTCAATGATCAGCAGTCAATGATCAGCAGTCAATGATCAGCAGTCAATGATCAGCAGTCAATGATCAGCAGTCAATGACAGCAGTCAATGATCAGCAGTCAATGATCAGCAGTCAATGACCAGCAGTCAATGATCCAGTCAAGACAGAGTCAATGATCAGCAGTCAATGATCAGCAGTCAATGATCAGCAGTCAATGATCAGCAGTCAATGACCAGCTGTCAATGATCAGCAGTCAATGATCAGCAGTCAATGATCAGCAGTCAATGACCAGCAGTCAATGATCAGCAGTCAATGATCAGCAGTCAATGATCAGCAGTCAATGATCAGCAGTCAATGATCAGCAGTCAATGATCAGCAGTCAATGATCAGCAGTCAATGATCAGCAGTCAATGATCAGGCAGTCAATGACATCAGCAGTCAATGATCAGCAGTCCAATGATCAGCTGTCAATGATCAGCAGTCAATGACCAGCAGTCAATGATCAGCAGTCAATGATCAGCAGTCAATGATCAGCAGTCAATGACCAGCAGTCAATGATCAGCAGTCAATGATCAGCAGTCAATGATCAGCAGTCAATGACCAGCAGTCAATGATCAGCAGTCAATGACCAGCAGTCAATGATCAGCAGTCAATGACCAGCAGTCAATGATCAGCAGTCAATGATCAGCAGTCAATGACCAGCAGTCAATGATCAGCAGTCAATGATCAGCAGTCAATGACCAGCAGTCAATGATCAGCAGTCAATGATCAGCAGTCAATGATCAGAAAGTCATATGACCAGCTAAGCTCAATGATCAGCAGTCAATGACCAGCAGTCAATGATCAGCAGTCAATGATCAGCAGTCAATGATCAGCAGTCAATGACCAGCAGTCAATGATCAGCAGTCAATGACACAGTCACGCAGTCAATGATCAGCAGTCAATGATCAGCAGTCAATGACCAGCAGTCAATGATCAGCAGTCAATGATCAGCAGTCAATGATCAGCAGTCAATGACCAGCAGTCAATGACCAGGCATGCCCGCAATGATCAGCAGTCAATGATCAGCAGTCATGACAGCAGTCAGACAGCAGTCAATGACAGCAGTCAATGACCAGCAGTCAATGATCAGCAGTCAATGACAGCAGTCAATGATCAGCAGTCAATGATCAGCAGTCAATGATCAGCAGTCAATGATCAGCAGTCAATGATCAGCAGTCAATGATCAGCAGTCAATGACCAGCAGTCAATGACCAGCAGTCAATGATCAGCAGTCAATGATCAGCAGTCAATGACCAGCAGTCAATGATCAGCAGTCAATGATCAGCAGTCAATGATCAGCAGTCAATGATCAGCAGTCAATGATCAGCAGTCAATGATCAGCAGTCAATGATCGAGCAGTCAATGATCAGCAGTCAATGACCAGCAGTCAATGATCAGCAGTCAATGATCCAGTCAGTCAATGATCAGCAGTCAATGATCAGCAGTCAATGATCAGCAGTCAATGATCAGCAGTCAATGATCAGCAGTCAATGATCAGCAGTCAATATCCAGCAGTCAATGATCAGCAGTCAATGATCAGCAGTCAATGATCAGCAGTCAATGATCAGCAGTCAATGATCAGCAGTCAATGATCCAGCAGTCACACTGATCAGCAGTCAATGATCAGCAGTCAATGATCAGCAGTCAATGATCAGCAGTCACAGACCAGCAGTCAATGACCAGCAGTCAATGATCAGCAGTCAATGATCACAGTCAATGATCAGCAGTCAATGATCAGCAGTCAGACACACATCGATAAAGATCAGTCAATGATCAGCAGTCAATGATCAGCAGTCAATGATCAGCAGTCAATGATCAGCAGTCAATGATCAGCAGTCAATGATCAGCAGTCAATGATCAGCAGTCAATGATCAGCAGTCAATGATCAGCAGTCAATGATCAGCAGTCAATGACCAGCAGTCAATGATCAGCAGTCAATGATCAGCAGTCAATAAAATCAGCAGTCAATGATCAGCATCAAGCCAGCAGTCAATGACAGCAGTCAATGATCAGCAGTCAATGATGCGAAGACGACATATATCGTTAAGACCGCGTCTAAGACAAGTATGTAGAGGGAGGTTGTTGGAGGAAGGTTGTTGGAGGGAGGTTGCTGGAGGAAGGTTGTTGGAGGGAGGTTGCTGGAGGAAGGTTGCTGGAGGAAGGTTGCTGGAGGAAGGTTGTGGAGGAAGGTTCTGGAGAGTGTAAGGTTGCTGGAGGAAGGTTCTGGAGGAAGGTTCTGGAGGAAGGTTGCTGGAGGAAGGTTGCTGGAGGAAGGTTGTTGGAGGAAGGTTACTGGAGGAAGGTTGCTGGAGGAAGGTTACTGGAGGAAGGTTACTGGAGGAAGGTTGCTGGAGGAAGGTTGCTGGAGGAAGGTTGCTGGAGGAAGGTTGCTGGAGGAAGGTTGCTGGAGGAAGGTTGCTGGAGGAAGGTTGTTGGAGGAAGGTTGCTGGAGGAAGGTTGCTGGAGGAAGGTTGCTGGAGGAAGGTTGCTGGAGGAAGGTTGCTGGAGGAAGGTTGCTGGAGGAAGGTTACTGGAGGAAGGTTACTGGAGGAAGGTTGCTGGAGGAAGGTTGCTGGAGGAAGTTAACGCAAACTGACGTAAATACATTTTCTTCGTCTTTAAAAGACTTCTTTAACAGTCTTTTTAAAATTCCTCACTGACAGTTTGTTGCCTTCTTAATCTCTCTCTCTCTCTCTCTCTCTCTCTCTCTCTCTCTCTCTCTCTCTCTCTCTCTTTCTCTTTCTCTCTCTCTCCCTAGATGAGTACAAAACACCACACGTAGAGTATATTAGTAAGACTCATATGAAATACTTTTATATCTAATGTTGAAACCTTTCCACAATATAGTCACCCCACAGTTGCGAAAAGTCTTATTCATTTATTAGCACTGACTACCTTTAAAACGATACGAATCGATTTCTGTGATCTAAATAAAGAATCAATCAGGACCTTAATTGCAATATCTTGTTATTCGACGAGTACGTGGCACCAGCTTGGAGCCCACACCTAATTACAGAAGAAAATCGTGTGGTTTTCCCATACACAGACATTGTGTTGAAGACGAGGCAGGTTTGGAAACGTGCGTAAAGAGACGTACCAAACGCGGAAACAATACACAACCTGAAAAATGTTGGTCTGTAGCTCCTGGACGTTTTGGGGCATCACTACAATAAGGGTTTAACAGTACCTGCGAGTTGTGGGAGTGGACAAATGTGCAACACTCTGGTGTCTAGGTTGAGGGACTGATTATCTTATCTTCTTCTTAGTAGCTGAGGGACTGATTATCTTATCTTCTTCTGTCTTAGTAGCTGAGGCACTGATTTTCTCATTTTCTCTCTTCGTAGCTAAATCATCTGTTTACTGAACTGAAAAAGTCACTGTCTGGAGAACCATCCTCAAACAAAGACACCCGGGTGTTGTGCATGTGCCTAATTCTTCACGTTTTACCATACTGGTCCACGTACAGTGTACTCCAAATGTTCAGTGTTAGACCGGACTGAGGTCCAGCATGTGGGCATCTTGAGAGTGTTGGTCTACTGTTCTTTGGGCTCTCCAGAGCAGAGCTAGAGGCTTCAAGGCCTCTTATGAGCAGTGAGGTAGAGCGGGCTGGGGGTAACAGATACAGGGATACCACCTTCGGATAACATGGCAGTCGAAACACAGTATATATATAATGTTATATTCATCGGGAAGCCTGGGAATGGTTATTAGATTTAATATTAATGGGATAATTGCTCCTATTCCTTATATCAAGAGCACTTTAACAGCATAAAGAGTCCTTCGCCAATAAGAGTCCTTTACCAGCATCAAGAGTCCTTCATAAACATCAAGAGTCCTTCACCAACATCAGGAGTCCTTCAATATCAAGAGCTCTTGACCAGCATCAAGAGTCGTTCACCAACTTCAAATACCTTCACCAGCATCAAGAGTCCTTCACCAGCACCAAGAGTCCTTCACCAGCATCAAGAGTCCTTCACCAGCACCAAGAGTCCTTCACTAACAAGGGCCCTAACCAGTGCCTTGAACAGATCAACTTCCTGGTAGCTGAAGTATGTTCAAGGCATATTACCCTAAAAAAAGAAGAGAAGAAGTAAGGATGAAGAGAGAGAGAGCCTGGAAACACTTGACTTGTACTCACTGGAGCGCAGGCGAGACAGATACATCATAATCTACACCTGGAAAATCCTAGAGGGACTGGTCCCTAATCTACACACAGAAATCACTCCCTACGAAAGCAAAAGACTTGGGAGACGGTGCAACATACCCCGAATGAGAAGTAGGAGCGCCATTGGTACACTGAGAGAAAGCACAATAAGTGTCCGGGGCCCAAGACTGTTCAACAGCCTTCCACCAGCCATAAGGGGAATTACCAATAGACCCCTGGTTGTCTTCAAGAGGGAACTGGACAGATATGTAGTCAGTGCCGGATCAGCCGGGCTGTGGTCCGTAGGTTGGACTACGTGCGGCCAGCAGTAACAGCCTGGTTGATCAGGCCCTGATCCAGCAGGAGGCCTGGTCATGGACCAGGCCGCGGGGGCGTTGACCCCCGGAATGCCCTCCAGGTCTCCAGGTAAGATATGTTCACCAGCATCAAGAGTCCTTTACAAATAAAGTCCTTCACCAACAGCAAGAGTTATTTACACATAAAGTCCTTCACCAGCATCAAGAGTCCTTTACAAATAAAGTCCTTCACCAACAGCAATAGTCCTTTACAAATAAAGTCCTTCACCAACAGCAAGAGTAGTTCAGCATCAAGAATCGTTTACCGACATCAAGAGTTCTTCAACATCAAGAGTTCTTTACCAATATCAAGAATTCTTCAGCATCAAGAGTCCTTCACCAGTATCAAGAGTCCCTTAACAACATCAAGAGTCCTTCACCCACATCAAGAATTCTTCAATATCAATAGCCCTTCACCAGCATCAAGAGTCTATCACCAGCATCAATAGTCCTTCAGCATTAAGATTTCTTCACTAGCATCAAGAACCCTTCACCGTCATCAACAAGAGTCCTTCACCAGCATCAAGAATCCTTCAGCATCAGGAGTCCTTCACCTACATCAAGAGCCATTCACTATCATCAAGAGTCCTTCACCAACATCGAGAGTTTTTCAGCATCAAGAGTAATAAGATAAGATAAGATTTCTTCGGATTTTTAACCCCAGAGGGTTAGCCACCCAGGATAACCCAAGAAAGTCAGTGCGTCATCGAGGACTGTCTGTCTTATTTCCATTGGGGTCCTTGATCTTGTCCCCCAGGATGCGACCCACACCAGTCGACTAACAACCCAGGTACCTATTTGCTGCTAGGTGAACATGACAACAGGTGTAAGGAAACACGTCGAAATGTTTCCACCCGCCGGGAATCGAACCCGGGCCCTCCGTGTGTGAAGCGAGAGCTCAAGCCACCAGACCACCGGGCCACCGCACTTCAACATCAAGAGTCCTTCACCAACATCAGGAGTCCTTCAACATAAAGAGTCCTTCAACATCAAGAGTCCTTCACCAACATCAAGAGCCCTTCATTATATTTAAGAGTATTTTCACCAACATCAAGAGCCCTTCACTACCATCAAAATTCCTTCACCAACATCAAGAACCCTTGACCAGCATCAAGAGTTCTTCACCAAGTTGCGATAATGGGTTAAATAGCAACGCTCTTCTTGCTGAATAAGGCAAGCGTATGCAATAATTTCGCAAAAAATAATTCTGAACCTAACGAAAAAAATATATTTCATTATGTTTGTTTATTATTAGATTATTGTAAACTTATCTAAAATATATATTGTTGAATTAGGCTAAATTAAATTGCGCTTGTTATAATAAGGTTAGGTAAGTTTTGTAAAGTTCTTCTAATACAAAATTATTAGTTTTTACATTAACATAAATGAAAAAATATATATCTTTAAACGCATAAAACAAAATTTTAGAAAGGACTTAATTTTAAATGAGTTCTTGCTAATTGACCAGTTTTACTTATTCGGCACGACACACACACACACGCACACACACACACACACACACACACACACACACACACACACACACACAAGAAGGGCCTCCAGAAAGGCGGAGAGGTGGGGTACACCATCAGGTGTTGGACACAATATATACAACTGAGGAGGAAGTGAAGAGGCTACTAAGCGAGCTAGATACCTCAAAGGCGATGGGGCCGGATAACATTTCTCCATGGATCCTGAGAGAGGGAGCAGAGGCACTATGTATACCCCTAACAACAATCTTCAACACATCCATCGAAACAGGGCGACTACCTGAGGTATGGAAGACAGCAAATGTAGTCCCAATTCTTAGAAAAGGAGACAGACACGAAGCACTAAACTACAGACCAGTTTCATTGACATATATTGTATGCAAGGTAATGGAGAAGATTATCAGGAGAAGAGTTGTGGAACACCTAGAAAGGAACGAGCTTATCAAAGACAGCCAGCATGGTTTCAGGGATGGGAAATCCTGCGTTACAAACCAACTGGAGTTCTATGACAAGAGAGAGAGGGGTGGGTAGATTGCATTTTCTTGGACTGCAAGAAGGCGTTTGACACCGTTCCACACAAAAGATTAGTGCAAAAGTTGGAGGACCAGGCAGGAATAACAGGGAAGGCTCTGCAATGGATCCGGGAATACCTGTCCGGAAGACAACAGCGAGTCATGGTACGTGGCGAGGTGTCAGAGTGGGCACCTGTAACTAGCTGGGTGCCACAGGGATCAGTCCTAAGACCGGTGGTGTTTCTGGTATTTTTGAACGACATGACTGAAGGAATAGACTCCGAAGTGTCCCTGTTTGCAGATGATGTGAAGTTGATGAGAAGAATTCAATCGGACGAGGACCAGTCAGAACTACAAAGGGATCTGGACAGGCTGCAAGCCTGGTCCAGCAATTGGCTCCTGGAGTTCAACCCCACCAAGTGCAAAGTCATGAAGATTGGGGAAGGGCAAAGAAGACCGCAGACGGAGTACAGTCTATGGAGCTAGAGACTACAAACCTCACTCAAGGAAAAAGATCTTGGGGTGAGTATAACACCAGGCACATCTCCTGAGGCGCACATCAACCAAATCACTGCTGCAGCATACGGGCGCCTAGCAAACCTAAGAACAGCATTCCGACATCTTAATAAGGAATCGTTCAGGACCCTGTACACTGTGTACGTTAGGCCCATATTGGAGTATGCAGCACCAGTTTGGAACCCACACCTAGACAAGACTAGTCCCGGAGCTAAGGGGTAGGTCCTACGAGAAGAGGTTAAGTGAAAATTTGTGTATGCAATAATTTCGCCAAAATCATTCTGAACATAACGAAAAAAATATATTTCATTGTGTTTGTTTATTATTAAATTAATGTTAAAGTATCTAAAATATATTTAGTTGGGTTAGGCTAAATTAAATTGCGCTTGTTGTAATAAGGTTAGGTAGGTTTTCAAAGTTTCTCTTGGTACAAAATTATAAATTCGTACATTAACATAAATGAAAAAAAATATATCATTAAACGTATAAGAGAAAATTTTAGAAAGGACTTAATTTTAGATGAGTTCTTGCTAATTGACCAGTTTTACCTAATCGGCACGACATATATATATATATATATATATATATATATATATATATATATATATATATATATATATATATATATATATATATATATATATATATATATATATATATATTAATTAACTAATCTAATATATATATATAGTATAGTATATATATATATATATATATATATATATATATATATATATATACATATATATATATGTATATATATATATATATATATATACACTGCTCTCGGCGTATACACTGCTCTCGACGTATACACTGCTCTCGACATATACACTGCTCTCGACATATACACTGCTCTCGACATATACACTGCTCTCGGCGTATACACTGCTCTCGACGTATACACTGCTCTCGGCGTATACACTGCTCTCGACATATACACTGCTCTCGACGTATACACTGCTCTCGACGTATACACTGCTCTCGACGTATACACTGCTCTCGACGTATACACTGCTCTCGACGTATACACTGCTCTCGGCGTATACACTGCTCTCGACGTATAAACTGCTCTCGACATATACACTGCTCTCGGCGTATACACTGCTCTCGGCGTATACACTGCTCTCGGCGTATACACTGCTCTTGACGTATACACTGCTCTCGACGTATACACTGCTCTCGACGTATACACTGCTCTCGACATATACACTGCTCTCGACGTATACACTGCTCTCGACGTATACACTGCTCTCGACATATACACTGCTCTCGACATATACACTGCTCTCGGCGTATACACTGCTCTCGGCGTATACACTGCTCTCGACGTATACACTGCTCTCGGCGTATACACTGCTCTCGGCGTATACACTGCTCTCGACGTATAAACTGCTCTCGACATATACACTGCTTTCGGCGTATACACTGCTCTCGGCGTATACACTGCTCTCGGCGTATACACTG
>WNWK01012766.1:0-58152 GCA_009830355.1 Cherax destructor | reverse complement strand
ATAAATCTCTAGTTGTGTCGATGCATGCAGGGGATGAGATGAAAAGCTGTAAGCCACCTGCCTGAAAGCTGGGTGCCTTGGATCAACGTCTAGCGTGAGCGGGATGCCAAGGTATTGGTCCAGTGGGTACGGTCGGTAAAGCACTGCGTTCCTGTCAGTTCGTAGGGTCGAGTCTCCGTGGGCCCAGAGATCAGTGTTTGTGAATATTTCGCCTGTTTGCGAATTCCTAGCATTGTATAAATCTCTAGTTGTGTCGATGCATGCAGGGGATGAGATGAAAGCTGTAAGCCACCTGCCTGAAAGCTGGGTGCCTTGGATCAACGTTAGCGTGAGCTGGATGCAAGGTATTGGTCCAGTGTGGTACGGTCGGTAAAGCACTGCGTTCCTGTCACAAGGTTCGTAGGGTCGAGTCTCCGGTCGGCCAGAGATCAGTGTTTATATAATATGTATATATATATATATATATGTATATATATATATATATATATATATATATATATATATATATATATATATATATTATATATATATATATATATATATATATATATATATATATATATATATATATATATATATATATATATATATATATATATATATATATATTTTTTTTTTCAACAAGTCGGCCGTCTCCCACCGAGGCAGGGTGACCCAAAAAAGAAAGAAAATCCCCAAAAAGAAAATACTTTCATCATCATTCAACACTATCACCACACATACATAATCACTGTCTTTGCAGAGGAGCTCAGATACGACAGCTGAGAATGTCCCTCCCAGCTGTCACTATCCCAGACCCTCCTTTAAAGTGCAGGCATTGTACTTCCCATTTCCAGGACTCAAGTCCAACTAAATCAATTAACTGGTTTCCTGAATCCCTTCACACAATGTTACCCTGCTCACACTTCAACAGATCGTCATGTCCCAAAACCATTCGTCTCCATTCACCCCTATCTAACACGCTCACACATGCTTGCTGGAAGTCCAAGCCCTCGCCCACAATACCTCCTTTACCCCTTCCCTCCAACCTTTTCTAGGACGACCCCTACCCCGCCTTCCTTCCCTACAGATTTATACGCTCTCCAAGTCATTCTACTTTGATCCATTATCTCTAAATGACCAAACCACCTCAACAACCCTTCTTCAGCCCTTTGACAAATACTTTTAGTAACTCCACACCTTCTCCTAATTTCCACATTCGAATTTTCTGCATAATATTTACACCACACATTGCCCTTAGACAGGACATCTCCACTGCCTCCAGCCTCCTCCTCGCTGCAGCATTTGCAACCCATGCTTCACACCCATATAAGAGTGTTGGTACCACTATACTTTCGTACATTCCTTCTTTGCCCCCATGGATAACGTTTTTTGTCTCCACAGATACCTCAACGCACCACTCACCTTTTTTTCTTCATCAATTCTATGGTTAACCTCATCCTTCATAAACCCATCCGCTGACACGTCAACTCCCAAATATCTGAAAACATTTACTTCTTCCATAATCCCTCTCTCCAATGTGATATCCAATTTTTCTTTATTTAAATCGTTTGATGCCCTCATCACCTTACTCTTATCTACGTTCACTTTTAACTTTCTACCTTTACACACTCTCCCAAACTCGTCCACTAACCTTTGCAACTTTTCTTTAGAATCTCCCATAAGCACAGTATCATCAGCAAAAATAAACTGTGTCAACTTCCATTTTGCATTTAATTCTCCAAAATTTAATCCCACCCCTCTCCCCAACACCCTAGCATTTACTTCTTTTACAACCCCATCTATAAATATATTAAACAACCATGGTGACATTACACATCCCTGTCTAAGACCTACTTTTACCGGGAAGTAATCTCCCTCTCTCCTACACACCCTAACCTGAGCCTCACTATCCTCATAAAAACTCTTTACAGTCTTCAGTAACTTACTACCTATTCCATACACTTGCAACATTTGCCACATTGCTCCCCTATCCACTCTATCATATGCCTTTTCTAAATCCATAAATGCAATAAAAACTTCTCTAGCTTTATCTAAATACTGTTCACATATATGTTTCACTGTAAACACTTGATCTACACATCCTCTACCCACTCTAAAGCCTCCTTGCTCATCTGCAATCCTACTCTCTGTCTTACCTCTAATTCTTTCAATAATAACCCTGCCATACACTTTACCTGGTATACTCAGTAAACTTATTCCCCTATAATTTTTACACTCTCTTTATCCCCTTCCCTTTATATAAAGGAACTATACATGCTCTCTGCCAATCACTAGGTACCTTTCCTCTTTCATACATTTATTAAACAAAAATACCAACCACTCCAGCACTATATCCCCCCTGCTTTTAACATTTCTGTCATGATTCCGTCAATTCCAGCAGCTTTACCCCCTTTCATTCTACGTAATGTCTCACGCACCTCCCCCACACTCACATCCTGTTCTTCTTCACTCCTAAACGATGTTCTACCTCCCTGGCCAGTACATGAAATTACCGCCTCCCTTTTTTCATCGACATTTAAAAGTTCCTCAAAATATTCCCGCCATCTACCCAATACCTCCAGCTCCCCATCTACTAACTCCCCTACTCTGTTTTTAACTGACAAATCCATTCGTTCCTTAGGCTTTCTTACCTTGTTTATCTCACTCCAAATTTTTTTCTTGTTTTCAGCAAAATTTCTTGACAGAGTCTCTCCCATTCTTTCATCCGCTCTTCTTTTGCACTCTCTCACCACTCTCTTCACCTTTGTTTTACTCTCCATATACTCTGCTCTTCTATTAACACTTCTGTTTTGTAAAAACCTCTCATAAGCTACCTTTTTCTCTTTTATCACACCCTTTACTTCTTCATTCCACCACTCACTCCTCTTTCCTCCTGCACCCACCCTCCTATAGCCACAAACTTCTGCCCCACTTTCTAATACTACATTTTTAAAACTATCCCAACTCTCTTCAACCCCCCACTACTCCTACTTGCACTAGCCCACCTTTCTGCCAATAGTTGCTTATATCTCACCCTAACTTCCTCCTCCCTTAGTTTATACACTTTTACGTCTCTCTTACTTGCTGTTGCCATTTTCTTTTTGTCCCATCTACCTTTTACTCTAACTGTAGCTATAACCAAATAATGATCTGATATATCCGTTGCCCCTCTATAAACATGTACATCCTGAAGCCTACTCATCAACCTTTTATCCACAAAAACATAATCCAACAAACTACTTTCCTTACGTGCTATATCATACCTTGTATATTTATTTATCCTCTTTTTCATAAAATATGTATTACTTATTACCAAACCTCTTTCTACACATAGCTCAATTAATGGTTCCCCATTTACATTTACCCCTGGCACCCCAAATTTACCTACTACTCCCTCCTCAACATTTTTACCCACTTTAGCATTAGGATCCCCAACCACAATTACTCTCTCACTTGGTTCAAAACTCCCCACACACTCACTCAACATTTCCCAAAATCTCTCTCTCTCCTCTACACTTCTCTCTTCTCCAGGTGCATAAACACTTACTATAACCCACTTTTCACATCCAACCTTTATTTTACTCCACATAATCCTTGAATTTATACATTTATATTCCTTCTTTACCTGCCATAACTGATTATTCAACATTATTGCCACTCCTTCTTTAGCTCTAACACTATTTGAAACCCCTGATCTAATCCCATTTATTTCTCCCCACTGAAACTCTCTTACCCCCTTCAGCTTTGTCTCACTTAAAGCCAGGACATCCAGCTTCTTTTCATTCATAACATCTACAATCATCTCTTTCTTATCATTCGCACAACATCCACGCACATTCAAACATCCCACTTTGACGGTTTTCTTCTTCTTCTTTTAGTAAGCTATACAGGAAAAGGGGTTACTAGCCCATTGTTCCCGGCATTTTAGTTGACTTTTACAACACGCATGGCTTACGGAGGAAAGATTCTTATTCCACTTCCCCATGGATATGAAAGGAAAAGCAATAAGAACAAGAACTATTAAGATAAAATCAAAGAAAACTCAGATGAGTGTGTATACATAAACGTGTACATGTTTGCGTAGTGTGACCTAAGTGTAAGTAGAAGTAGCAAGACGTACCTGAAATCTTGCATGTTTATGAGACAAAAAGACACCAGCAATCCTACCATCATGTAAAAAGTTTCAGGTTTCTGTTTCACAGTCATATATATATATATATATATATATATATATATATATATATATATATATATATATATATATATATATATATAATATATATATATTGTATATTAATATATAATATTTTTTTGGATCTATTTGGTCACTGATCGTGGTGAGAGACTTGTTGAAAAAGATAAAAATATTTATTTATTGGATTTCTATTTTGGTACTCTCTAAGATATATATAATATATATATATATATATATATATATATATATATATATATATATATATATATATATATATATATATATATATATATATATATATATATATATATATATATATATTATATGAAGATTAGGGAATACGCTCTACAGGAATACATGAATTGCTCCCTTGGGAAAATACAAATAAAAGAGCTCCAAGCAAATAAAAAAATGAAATCTCTTGTAAAAGAACTGAGAAAAAAGGAGCTGGTCGTTGGGTGAGAGCAACACGTGCGGCTCCTCTTTTATACACCATGGATAAAATGTTCAAGCAAATATGCAAATAATAAAGACGGACAATGCGTTTCTAGCAGAAAAAACTGTAGGAAAAATGTTCTCCTCGCATCCCTGTCCCAAAAAAATCAGAATATCCTTTGAGTTACAGAAATATTTTTATACCTTAAAAGTATGTAAGGTCTTCCACCCTTTAGAATAGGAAAGAAAATAAAGTTCGAAAAACAATAGAGAAAATCAGAGTGGCAGGTCATGGCGATCAATGCGAATCACAGAGATGAGAAAAATGTGAAGATTTACCTAAACGAACAGAGAAATAAATTCACAGTAGGAAAAGGAACAGATAACATTAAATGTGAAATATAACCATCAGAAACTTTTTAAACAAGAAAAATATAATGGAACATTATGTAGATTAACTTATCTTTATTATCGCAGTTAATGGAATATTTAGACAGTAATTATTATAAAATTTCCTTGTGAATGTACCGAAATATACACACTTTGGTAGGTTTTGTCAAACGGGGTTTCCAGGAACCCTTGAGTTCCTGGGTTGCTAGGGGTTCCCAGGAACCCTAGAGTTCTGCAAGAGGTCACTAGGGGTTCCCAGGAACCCTAGAGTTCTGCAAGAGGTCGCTAGGGGTTCCTAGAGAAAGTGATAAATAGGCTAATCATCAGTAAATGCATTTTTGAGTCATTTTTGTGTTTAATTTTTTATTCGTAATTTTACTATACTCTGGCGGCATATTCTTTGAAAATTATTGGTTATTATAAAAAAGTATTCAACCTGTTATATCATTCAAAAGTATAATAATAATAATAATAATAATAATAATAATAATAATAATAATAATAATAATAATAATAATAATAATAATAATAATAATAATAATAATAATAATAATAATAATAATAATATTAATAATAATAATAATAATAATAATAATAATAATAATAATAATATTAATAATAAGAAATATATTTAGCGACGTCTATACTGCACTTGTGTGAAACCTCCTTTAGTGGTCAGTGGACAGGATCTGTATGTGACGGATTTGTGTATCAAGTGACTCATTCAAGTACAGAACATGTGCACGGTGTCAATGAGTCCTGCCTGCGCTTCCTGGTACACTCCCTCATTCACACACGCTTTTTACCCATCGTTTAGGAATTTTAAATAAATTTTAAAAATTTAAGTATGTTTATGATTATTTTTTATTTTTACAGAACTATCTGACCGTCCAATGTGGCGATTTTTGAAGAGGAATCATCTAGACAATTCTCATGAGGCAAGTGATGAAGAATTGCAATCTCCTTACAAATTTCACTGCACTAGTTCAACAACGCCACAAAAAAAGGTCCGTCTTTGTAATGAAAGTTACTTAACAATGGGCTTTACATGGACTGGTGGTCTAAGTTGTCCTGTTCCATTGTGCCTCGTCTGTGGCAAACAACTTTCAAATGCAGCAATGGCTCCCGCAAAATTGAAAAGGCGCTTCACGACAAACCACAGTCTAATGAAAATTAAAAGTTCTGATTATTTTAAAAGGCTATTATAATCTGAAAATAAACAGAGCACAGCTTTTGTGAATAAAGTCAGCCTCAGTGAAAAGGCTCAAGAAGCAAGTTATTTAGTAGCAGAAATTATTGCTCAGAAAAGGAAAAGTCACACAGTTGGTGAGAACCTAATAATACCAGCATGTTAAATTATAGTGGGTAAAATGCTGGAACGAGATGCAGTACGAAAAATTAAAAATGCTCCACTTTCAAACAGTAGAATAAGTCGACGTATTGATGACATGTCACATGACGCTGACGAAGTTTTGTGTGACAAACTGATAAATAACAGTTTTTGTATCCAGGATGATGAGTGAACAGATCTTACCAACAAATGTCACGATGTAACTTTTGTAAGATTTGTCATTGAGGGTCAAATTCAAGAAAACTTCTGTTACAAAGAACTGCCTGAGAGAAACAAAGTTATAGACATAATTAATAGTTTGTCCTCGTACCTGGAAACAGGAAGTCTCTCCTGGAAGAACTGTGCTGGCATCTGTTCTGGTGGCGCCCCATCAATGGTTGGCTCCATAAGAGGTTTGGTTTCTCTTGCAAATTAAGTAAATGCTGATGTTGTCTCAACACACTGCTTCACAGAGAGGTGTTGACTTCAAAATCTCTTGGAGATGAATTGAAAAAAAGTTGTTGATAATGTTACAAAAATGGTCAACTTTATTAAAAAGAATGATTAAAAAGCTGTGTGAAAACCTCGACAAAGATCACATGAATCTCTTGCTAAATACAGAAATCCGGTGGCTGAGTAGAGGAAGAGTACTAAATAGGATGTTTCAGTTGAAAAATGAATTGCAGGACTTTCAAGAAAACAATAAGCAAGATTTTGCCAAGTGCTCTGAAGATGAAAAATGGTTGCAGCAGCTAGCCTACTTAGAATACATTTTTCATCACATGAATCAGCTGAACAAGTCACTGCAAGGACCTATAGAAAATGTATTGACTTCAAGTGACAAGATTCTTGGATTTAAAAGAGGACTGAATCTTTGGAAAAATCATGTAAAAGGAAATTTTTGATATGTTTCAACTACTAATGAGGCTTAAAAGTGATATAGGTTATCAGAAAATTTCAAGTCTTGCTGATATCCAGCTGGAAGAACTGTGGATAAAAATCCAACATTATTTTCCCTCCCTTTCAAATCAAGTGTATGAATGGGTAAAGTACCCATACTCTGAATCTTCTGTTCATCCTGAGAACTTGACTTTAAGAGAAGAGGAAGAACTTTCTGAGCTTCAACCTGATCGTACATTTAAGATGATATTTACAGACCAATCCCTGGACAAGTTATAGATTTCTGTGAAAGAAGAGTATCCTGACATTCAAAGGAAAGCAATAAATAAATTGGTGCAGTTTTCAACCTCTTACATGTGTGAGCAAACTTTTTTTTATCTAACAAACATCAAGAGCAAAGACAGAAACAGTCTCCTTTCAGTTGAAGGTGAAATTGCATTAATATTGGTAGATTTACCGACAATATGTAAGTAAAAGGACACAAGTGCAGCTAATGTGACATTTTATTGTGGCAACGTTTCGCTCTCCAGGAGCTTTGTTTCATGTTGCGAGGACACTAGTGGCAATGGATGCTCAAGGATTAATTTCAGCCTCCTCCTGTTTGAATACCCGCCTCAACAAGCAGTTTGTATAGCAATGAAACCACGAAACAAGTGGTATTGAAGCATTTACCAAACTGCGGGACAGTGTATCGTGGGGTCGAGCCCTGGCCTGCCGCAGTTTGGTAAATGTTTCACTAAAACTTGTTTTGTGGTTTCATTGATATATAAATATATAAATATATGTCGTGCCGAATAGGAATAATTGGTCAATTAACAAGAACTCATTTAAAATTAACTCCTTTCAAAATTTTTCTTTTATTCGTTTGAAAATATATTTTTTTCATTTATGGTAATCTAAAAATTAAAATTTTTGTACCAAAACAACCTTATAAAACTTACCTAACCTTATTATAACAAGCGCAATTTAATTTAGCCTAATCCAACTAAATATATTTTTGATAAGTTTACAATAATTTAATAATAAACAAACACAATGAAATATATTTTTTCGGTTAGGTTCAAAATGATTTTTGCGAAATTATTGCATACATAAATTTTTACTTGCCTCATTAGGCAAGAAGAGCGTTGCTATTTAAGCTAAAATCGCAAATTGTACATATTCGGCACGACATATATATATATATATATATATATATATATATATATATATATATATATATATATATATATATATATATATATATATATGTAGGTAGTAGGTTGGTAGACAGCAACCACCCAGGGAGGTACTACCGTCCTGCCAGGTGACTGTGAAACAGAAACCTGAAACTGTTTTACATGATGGTAGGATTGCTGGTGTCTTTTTTCTGTCTCATAAACACGCTGGATAACAGGTATATCTAGCTACTTCTACTTACACTTTAGGTCACACTACACTGGCATACACATGCATATATATACATACACACATCTAGGTTTTTCTTCTTTTTCTTAATAGCTCTTGTTCTTTTTATTTTCTCTATTGTCCATGGGGAAGTGGAAAAGAATCTTTCCTCCGTAAGCCATGCGTGTCGTATGAGGCGACTAAGATGCCGGGAGCAATGGGCTAGTAACCTCTTCTCCTGTACAAATCTACTAAAAACGAGAAGAAGAAAAACTTTATAAAATTGGGTTGTCTGAATGTGCGTGGATGTAGTGCGGATGATAAGAAAGAGATGATTGCCGATGTTATGAATGAAAAGAAGTTGGATGTCCTGGCCCTAAGCGAAACAAAGCTGAAGGGGTAGGCGAGTTTCAGTGGGGAGAAATAAATGGGATTAAGTCAGGAGTATCTGAGAGAGTTAGAGCTAAGGAAGGGTAGCAATAATGTTGAAGGATCAGTTATGGAAGGAAAAGAGGGAATATGAATGTGTAAATTCAAGGATTATGTGGATTAAAATAAGGGTCGGATGCGAAAAGTGGGTCATAATAAGCGTGTATGCACCTGGAGAAGAGAGGAGTGTAGAGGAGAGAGAGAGATTTTGGGAGATGTTAAGCGAATGTATAGGAACTTTTGAACCAAATGAGAGAGTAATTGTGGTAGGGGACCTAAATGCTAAAGTGGAGAAACATGCAGAGAGGGTGTAGTAGGTAAGTTTGGGGTGCCAGGTGTAAATGATAATGGGAGCCCTTTGATTGAACTTTGTATAGAAAGGGGTTTAGTTATAGGTAATACATATTTTAAGAAAAAGAGGATAAATAAGTATACAAGATATGATGTAGGGCGTAATGACAGTAGTTTGTAGATAAAAGACTGTTGAGTAGACTTCAGGATGTACATGTTTATGGAGGGGCTACAGATATATCAGATCACTTTTTAGTTATAGCTACAGTGGGAGTAAAAGGTAGATGGGATACAAGGAAAATAAAATCAGTAAGTAAAAGAGAGGTGAAGGTTTATAAACTAAAAGAGGAGGCAGTTAGGGTAAGATATAAACAACTATTGGAGGATAGATGGGCTAGTGAGAGTGTAGGCAATGGGGTCGAAAATGTATGGGGTAGATTTAAAAATGTAGTGTTAGAGTGTTCAGCAGAAGTTTGTGGTTACAGGCGAGTGGGTGCGGAGGGAAGAGGAGCGATTGGTGGAATGATGATGTAAAGAGAGTAGTAAGGAGAAAAAGTTAGCATATGAGAGGTTTTTACAAAGTAGAAGTGATGCAAGGAGGGAAGAGTGTATGGAGAGAAAAAGAGAGGTTAAAAGAGTGGTGAAGCAATGTAAAAAGAGAGCAGATGAGAGAGTGGGTGAGATGTTATCAGCAAATTTTGTTGAAAATAAGAAAAAGTTTTGGAATGAGATTAATAAGTTGAGGAAGCCTAGAGAACAAATGGATTTGACAGTTAAAAATAGGAGAGGAGAGTTATTAAATGGAGAGTTAGAGGTATCGGGAAGATGGAGAGAATATTTTGAGGATTTGTTAAATGTTGATGAAGACAGGGAAGCTGTGATTTCGTGTGTAGGGCAAGGAGGAATATCATCTTGTAGGAGTGTGGAAGAGCCAGTTGTGGGTGTAGGGGAAGTTCGTGAGGCAGTGGGTAGAATGAAAGGGAATAAGGCAGCTGGGATTGATGGGATAAAGATAGAAATGTTAAAAGCAGGTGGGGATATAATTTTGGAGTGGTTGGTGCTATTATTTAATAAATGTATGGAAGAGGGTAAGGTACCTAGGGATTGGCAGAGAGCGTGTATTGTTCCTTTGTATAAAGGCAAAGGGGACAAAAGAGAGTGCAAAAATTATAGGGGAATAAGTCTGTTGAGTGTACCTGGTAAAGTGTATGGTAGAGTTATTATTGAAAGAATTAAGAGTAAAACAGAAAGCAGGATAGCAGATGAACAAGGGGGCTTTAGGAAAGGTAGGGGTGTGTAGACCAAGTGTTTACAGTGAAACATATAGGTGAACAGTATTTGGATAAGGGTAAAGATGTTTTGTGGCATTTATGGATTTGGAAAAGGCGTATGATAGGGTAGATAGGGGGCAATGTGGCAGATGTTGCAGGTGTATGGAATAGGAGGAAGGTTACTGAAAGCAGTGAAGAGTTTTTATGAGGATAGTGAGGCTCAGGTTAGAGTGTGTAGGAGGGAAGGGGACTATTTCCCAGTAAAAGTGGGCCTTAGACAAGGATGTGTGATGTCACCGTGGTTGTTCAATATATTTATAGATGGGGTTGTAAGAGAAGTGAATGCGAGGGTCTTGGCAAGAGGTGTTGGGCTAAAAGATAAAGAAGCAAATACAAAGTGGGAGTTGTCACAGTTGCTTTTTGCTGATGACACTGTGCTTTGGGAGATTCTGAAGAGAAGCTGCAGAGGTTGGTGGATGAATTTGGTAGGGTGTGTAAAAGAGAAAATTGAAAGTGAATATAGGAAAGAGTAAGGTGATGAGGATAACAAAAAGAATAGGTGACGAAAGATTGGATATCAGATTGGAGGGAGAGAGTATGGAGGAGGTGAATGTATTCAGATATTTGGGAGTGGACATGTCGGCTGATGGGTCTATGAAGGATGAGGTGAATCATAGAATTGATGAGGGGAAAAGGGTGAGTGGAGCACTTCGGAGTCTGTGGAGACAAAGAACCTTGTCCATGGAAGTAAAGAGGGGAATGTATGAGAGTATAGTTATACCAACGCTCTTATATGGGTGTGAAGCATGGGTGATGAATGTTGCAACGAGGAGAAGGCTGGAGGCAGTGATGTCATGTCTGAGGTCAATGTGTGGTGTGAATATAATGCAGAGAATTCGGAGTTTGGAAATTAGGAGGAGGTGCGGGATTACCAAAACGATTGTCCAGAGAGCTGAGGAGGGGTTGTTGAGGTGGTTTGGACATGTAGAGAGAATGGAACGAGACAGAGTGACTTCGAGAGTGTATAAATCTGTAGTGGAGGGAAGGCGGGGTAGGGGTCGGCCTAGGAAAGGTTGGAGGGAGGGGGTAAAGGAAGTTTTGCGTGCGAGGGGCTTGGACTTCCAGCAAGCATGTGTGAGCGTATTTGATAGGAGTGAATGGAGGCATATGGTTTTTAATACTTGACGTGCTGTTGGAGTGTGAGCAAAGTAACATTTATGAAGGGATTCAGGGAAACCGGCAGGCCGGACTTGAGTTCTGGAGATGGGAAGTACAGTGCCGGCACTCTGAAGGAGGGGTGTTAATGTTGCAGTTTTATAACTGTAGTGTAAAGCACCCTTCTGGCAGAAGATGAGTGAATGATGATGAAAGCTTTCGCCACCTGCCTTGGTGGAGTCGCCGATGTGTTAATAAAAAATAATATTTAATAATATATATATATTCAGCAGCACGTGAACACTATGAGAAAAATAGATGAGAATTCAAGCGCTTGTGATATCACTATTATCAAGGATATATAAAGAAAATAAAAATTATATATATAATATAATATATGAAAAATAATAAATATATAAAATATGCAAGAAACCACTATGAAAAAATAGAAGAATTCCAAGCGCTTTCGTGACTATCACATTATCAAGGAACTATAAAGGAAACATGAAAAGGGAAGGCTTATAAAGGGGCAGAATACACCTCACAGTCACATCACACTAACAAAGACTACACCTCACAGTAGCGTAACAACGCACGACTCTGTGAAGAGGAACATAAGAATGGACCTGAAACTCTTCCCAAGAATTAAGATTAGTCCAATTTATCATTAAATTCTTCCCAAATTTTATTAATTATAAATGAATCCAATTTATATAAACCAAAAGAAATATTCATATTATTTTCAAAACTGCTTTTAATGAAACATGATTCTATTATATTCCTCTCAACCATGGACTTGCTTGATACAACCTTCTCAGCATTTTGAAAATCAATTGGATGGTTAAAGTCTCTACATGAATAAATAGAGCATTTTAGAATCTTGTCTAGTTCAAGACTTTTACCAGTTTGACCATAATAAACTTTATCGCATATTTTACAGGGAATCTTATAGACACATCCGTCAGCATTTTGGGGGAATTTTTATCAAAAGTCTTTTTACTGTATCAAGATTTTTAAATACCACTTTGATATTAAAATTCTTAAGAAAGGGAAAGGGATATCAACCAAGTTTTCATGGTAAGGGAGAACCAACATATTTTTGGTTGAATAAGGTTGGTTGTCCCTTTTTGGATTGTAAAATGTATTCCTAGCTATTTTAAAAGATTTATCAATTATGTTTCTTGGGTATTTTAAATCATTAGCTATTTCATAAATTTTAGAGATTTCTTCATCTATGAACTCTGGACTACAAATGCGTAAAGCTCTCAAAAACATTGAAGAAAAAACCGACACTTTAACTCTATCTTGATGTGAAGAGTAATAGTGTACATATGAACAATTATTTGTAGGTTTTCTGTAAATTTTGAATTTAAAATCAATGTTACCCTTGATAATAAATACATCTAGGAAGGGCAATGAGTTATTTACTTCGAATTCAACAGTAAAATTTATAGAATGAGCTAAGCTATTTAATTTAACAAGGAAATGGTTTATGTCTACATTCTTAGGCATAAGGCACAAAATATCATCAACATATCTATACCACTTAGCTCTATTGGGAAGGATAGTGTTAAGCAATCTTGTTTCGAAAAATTCCTTATATAAGTTACTAAGAACAGGTGAAAGAGGATTTCCCATTGCCATACCAAACTTCTGAGTGTAAAACTCATCATTAAATACAAATTTTGCATCAACAATACAAAGTTTAATAAGTTTAATGATAGTAGGAACTGGCAATGGTAAATCATAATTAACAAGTTCTTCAGATAAGAATCTTAGTAAATCATCAACTGGAACTTTTGTAAACAAGGAGGTAACATCAAAACTAACCATATTGAAATCATTTAAATCAGTCAAGGTGCTTAATTTATCAACTAAATCTAAATTGTTTTTAACATTAAAATTAGAATTTTTTCCAACAATTGGGCTCAAAATATCAACAAGCCATTTAGAAAGTTTATAAGAAACTGAACCTATAGAGCTAATAATTGGTCTAACAGGATTACCAGGTTTGTGTGTTTTTATTAATTCATACATATAAGGTAAAGATGGATTAGTGGAAGTAAATTTTTTAATTAATAAATGGCTTGTTGATATTTCGAGCCCAATTGTTGGAAAATTTTCTAATTTTAATGTTAAAAACAATTTTGATTTAGTTGATAAATTAAGCACCTTGACTGATTTAAATGATTTCAATATGGTTAGTTTTGATGTTACCTCCTTGTTTACAAAAGTTCCAATTGATGATTTACTAAGATTCTTATCTGAAGAACTTGTTAATTATGATTTACCATTGCCAGTTCCTACTATCATTAAACTTATTAAACTTTGTATTGTTGATGCAAAATTTGTATTTAATGATGAGTTTTACACTCAGAAGTTTGGTATGGCAATGGGAAATCCTCTTTCACCTGTTCTTAGTAACAAAAACCTCTTTACCCTTATCTAAACGCTTGGTCTACACACCCCCTACCTTCCCTAAAGCCTCCTTGTTCATCTGATATCCTACTCTCCGTCTTACTCTTAATTCTTTCAATAATAACTCTACCATACACTTTACCAGGTATACTCAACAGACGTATTCCCCTATAATTTTTGCACTCTCTATTGTCCCCTTTGACTTTATACAATGGAACTATGCATTCTCTCTGCCAATCCCTAGGTACGTTTTCCATACATTTATTAAGTAAAAACACCAACCACTCCAAAACTATTTCCACACCTACTTTTAACATTTCTATCTTTATCCCATCAATCCCAGCTGTCTTTTTCCCTTTCATTCTACCCAATGACTCACAAACTTCCCACACACTCACAACTCTCTCTTCCTCACTCCTACAAGATGTTATTCCTCCTTGCCCTATACTAGAGATCACACCTTACCTATCTCCATCAACATTTAACAGTTCCTCAAAAATATTCCCACTATCTTCCTGATACCTCTAACTCTCCATTTAATAACTCTCCTCTCATATTTTTAACTGTCAAATCCATTGGTTCCCTAGGCTTCCTCAACTTATTAATCTCACAACAAAAACTTTTCTTATTTTCAACAAAATTTGTTGATAACATCTCACCCACTCTCTCATTTGCTCTCTTTTTACATTGCTTCACCACTCTCTTAACCTCTCTTTTTCTCTCCATATACTCTTCCCTCCTTGCATCACTTCTACTTTGTAAAAACCTCTCATATGCTAACTTTTTCTTCCTTACTACTCTCTTTACATCATCATTCCACCAATCGCTCTTCTTCCCTCCCGCACCAACTTTTCTGTAACCAGAAACTTCTGCTGAACACTCTAACACTACATTCTTAAACATACTCCATACATCTTCAACCCCATTGTCTATACTCTCACTAGTCCATCTATATACGTCGTGCCGAATAGGTAAACCTTGCTATTTTGGCTTAAATAGCAATGCTCTTCTTGCTGAATAAGGTAAGCGAAAATTTGTATATGCAATAATTTCGCAAAAATCATTCTGAACCTAACGAAAAAAATAGATTTCATTTTGTTTGTTTATTATTAAATTATTGTAAACTTATCTAAAATATATTTAGTTGGATTAGGCTAAATTAAATTGCACTTGTTATAATAAGGTTAGGTAAGTTTTCTAAGGTTCTTTTGGTACAAAATTATTAATTTTGACATTAACATAAATGGAAAAAATATATCTTCAAATGAATAAGATAAAATTTAAGAAAGGACCTAATTTTAAATGAGTTCTTGCCTATTGACCTAATTTTATTTATTCCGCACGACATATATATATATATACATATATATATATATATATATATATATATATATATATATATATATATATATATATATATATATATATATATATATATATATATATATATATATATATATATATATATATAATTAATAGATGGGCATGTAAGGGAAGTGAATGCATGGGTGTTGGGGAAGGAGTGGATTGGAAAATATAGAATCTAACAAAAATGGGAGTAATCACAGTTCATTATGCTGATGACACTCTGCTTTTGGAGATTCTAAAGAGAAATTGCAAAGGTTGGTGGACGAATTTTGGAGGGTATATCATTAGAAGTGAACATTAAAATGTGAATGGTGATGTGGGTAACCAAAAATTTAGGTAATGAAATATTGGAGGAAGGGTGAATGGAGGAAGGGAACATGGTTAAATATTTGTGAGTGTTAGCAGACTGACGGACGTTAAAATGCGAGTAGTGCACTGACACGTCTGTGAGTATGGTGGCACCAGTGAAGCATGGGTGGCACCAGTGAAGCATGAGTGGCACCAGTGAAGCATGGGTGGCACCAGTGAAGCATGGGTGGCACCAGTGAAGCATGGGTGGCACCAGTGAAGCATGAGTGGCACCAGTGAAGCATGGGTGGCACCAGTGAAGCATGGGTGGCACCAGTGAAGCATGGGTGGCACCAGTGAAGCATGGGTGGCACCAGTGAAGCATGGCTTGTGAATTGTGCAGCAAGTGCTGGAGGCAGTGGAGATGTCGTGTCTGAGGACAGTGTGTGATGTGAATATTATACATGGAATTCGCAGCTTGGAGAATAGAAGGAAGTGCAGGGTAACTAGAAGTGTTATCCACCGGACTGAGGTGGGGTTGTTGAGGTGGTTCGGTCATTTTGCGAGGATATAACTAACTGAATACCTTGGAAGGTATATACATCTGAAACGGAGGGAAGGCAGCGTAAGGGTCGTCCTTGGGAAGGTTGGAGGGAGCGGGTACAGGTTTTGTTGCGAGGGTTTTTAGACATCCAGTTGATGTTAATTAAATTAAAATTATAAGTTACTCTGTACTTATGACTGGAATAATATAAATCATTATGAAAGCCTGTCTACAATGTAAAAATGCTTTCAAGCAAAATATTTGTGGGATACACTGCTACATTTGCCAATAGTGGTGTCATGTTTCATGCGGAAATGTATCAACCTCTTCCAGAATTGATGTGCTGGTAGAGGTAGAAATGAGTTGTACCAAAACCACAGTTTACAATATTTTCTGATTCTTGATTGGTGCTTCATCAATCTTCATATGAAATACAGTGATGATGATCACTAATTTCAAATTCAAGAACTAAGTAATGTCTGAAACAAGAGTAGGTTAATCGAGTCTTCCGAGTATGGTAATTAAGTCTTCCGAGTAGGGTAATTTTAGTCTTCCGAGTAGGGTAATCGAGTCTAAGAGCCTGGATAGCTTTAAAAAGAGATTGGAAACATATATGAGTGGGAGGGGCTGGGTTAGATTGGTGTCGTGGGTACGGGAGAAAATTCTTGGGTAGCTTTGGAAATGGATGGGTTTAATATGGGCCAGTAGGCCTTCAGTAGTGTTCCTCCATTCTTATGTTCTTTAAGCAGGGAAATATTTTTTGGTTTATTTGAAAGACAAAAGAGGGTGTGAGCATATTACTTGCTTAGTAAATGAGAAAACTGTAACAAAAGATATCCTAATTGGAGACATAAACTGTTTTATGTGAAGGCTGGGAAAGTGAATCAATTTAACCATGCCCTAAACCAGAGGTTCTCAACTCCTTTCAGCCCATGGACCACCAATCGAATTATAAAAATATCGTGGACCATTTCATTTTTTGAGTAATGATATATAAAGGCAAAGCAAAGACAACAGACAATTTGATTTGGAATATATTTCTTATAAACAGAAATTCGAGAATTTATATAAAGTAATAGATATCTAACATTTTGGTCTGAAATATATTTCATACAAACATAATTTCCTGGAAATAAATGAATACATATCTAACATTTTGCAAAGAAATTTCTTTCTAACGAACATTATTTTAAAATGATGAAGTGTACAGCCAACATGTTTCTTTGAAATATGATTATCTCACTTTCATTTCAACCAGACTTTTGAATTCACTTCTCACTGACTTGCTTTTCAATGTTAAAAATGGTACTTGATAATGCACGACAAATATCGCTTTCAACGGCAAGCCGGTTCCTCTGTTTAAACTTAATGTACAAAAATGAAAATCCACTCTCACACATCTAAGATGATGCAAATGGCAAAATAAATCTGACTGCATGTGTTGACAGATTTGGGTAAGAATCAGTCATACTGGCCCACATCTTTAGCTGCCAAATCATTTTTCAGGTCCAAGAACTCCTCCAGCATAACCTCTGGAACACCATCAACATCTGTTACGAATGGATTCCTGATGAAAGAAAACCCATCCCTTGTCATGTCCACTTCCGGAAAGTGTCGCTGAAATTCATCCCGCAGCTTTTGTAATGCTGGAGAATATGCACCTGAATGGCTTCCTTTTTCCCTAGCATGGCATCCACACATGGAAACTGAACTAAATTTTTACCTTCGACTCTTCTGATCCAGAGTTCTAGTTTCTCAAGAAAAACCTTGATGATTCCTTAGCGAGGGAACATATTTGTTCCTTTCCCTTGCAGCTGAAGATTCAGTTTGTTCAAGTTACCAAAAATATCGACAATGTACTAGTTCTAATTCTGACAGTTCTAGCATATTTGTAAAACCTTCTTTCCCTTGAGACTGGAGAAAGAGAAGGCTATATGCACCAATCTTCAGTTTATTACCAAATATAGTGAACGTTCTGTGGACCACCCAAAATGTCACCATGGACCACCAGTTGAGAACCACTGCCCTAACCGAAACATGCAGGGAAGATATCTTAAATGCGGAACCAAACCAGTGCCTAGAAAAGATTAATTCTGACACTTGAGGTATGCTCAAGGCACATTCCCTTGAGGAAAAAAAGAGATGTAAACTAGAAAAAGAGGGACACTCCCTCTACAGGTGAAGGCGAAAAATCACAGAGCTTCTCAAAGAGGCCAGTTAGTCGGGAATACGGAAGGAAGCACTGGCTAGATATATACAAAATATACCGAACCTAACTTTAAGGAATCATACAGGAACCAGAAAACACAGAAATAACTTAAGGCAATAAATGAAACTGACAGAAATCCAAAATATTATTTCTAATATGCCAGATCAAGGGCAAAAATCACAAACCACATTTGAACTCCGCATTCATAAATAACTGCAAGAAACACCCTTTTCGTGCTTTATGTATGCTATGGAGAGGAAGCCTAGACACGGGGTCATCCCACAGTCACTAAAGACAACGAATATTGCCCAACTCTAAAGAAGTGACAGTAAAGCAATTGCAAATATAATTATATAAAAATAGCACTAGTTTCCCATGTCATAAAAATCTTTAAAAGCGTTCTGAGAAGCAATATTGCCCAGTAGAATACAAAGAGTAATAGTTAAAAGAGTTAAGTCAGTGGCGGCTACAGTGAGAAGCTCTGTTCCACAAGGTACAGTACTCACTCCCATCCTTTTCTTCATCCTCATGTCTGAAATATATATAGTAGGTTGGTAGACAGCAACCACCGAGGGAGGTACTACCGTCCTGCCAAGTGAGTGTGAAACAGAAACATTTATTTGTTTTACATGATGGTAGGATTGCTGGTGTATTTTCCCTGTCATAAACACGCAGGATAACAGGTATATCTTGCTACTTCTACTTACACTTAGGTCACACTACACATATATGCACATGCGTTTATACATTTACATACCCAACTGGGTTTCTTCCATTTTCTTAATAGGCTCCTAAAGTGACGCTCTTATCCACTCGGCCACAAATGCCTCAAAAGCTGTGCAGCCTGGTTTACAAGCCATGTTTCTTTCCTAGCCCGGGCACGTTAGTGAGCCTCAAGCGTCGTCTCAGGCTATTTAAATCTCCTCCTGTACTGTAAACCAGGCAGCCCGGCTTTTGAGGCATTTGTAGCCGAGTGAATTAGAGCGTCACTTTGGGAGCCTTGTCAGTCTCCCTATAGAAGAAACACTTTCATCATCCTTCACTCCATCAATGTATTGCCAGAGGAGAGCCTACACTACAGTTAAAACAAACTGCAACATATCATATCAACACTCCTTCAGGGCACAGGCACTGTAATTCCACCTCAGGACTCAAGTCCGGCTAACCGGTTTCCCTGAACCCCTTCATAAATGCTGCTTTGCTCAAACTCTAACAGCACGTCAAGTCACGAAAACCATTTGTCTGTACTCGCTCCTATCTAACACACCCACGCACGTCCTTTACCCCCTCCCTCCAACGTTTCCTAGACCGGCCCCTCCCCCGCCTGCCTTCTACTATAGATTTATATGCTCTCCAAGTCATTCTGTTTCGTTCGAACCTCTCTAAATATCCGAACCACGTCTACAACCCCTCCTCAGCCCTTTGGATAATACTTTTAGTAACCCTACACCTCCTAATTTGCAAACTACAGATTCTCTGCATAATATTCACACCACACACATTGCCCTCAGACACAATGTATCCACTGCCTCCAGCCTTCTCCTTGTTGCAACATTCATCACCCATGCTTCACACCTATACAAGAGTGTTGGTATAACTATTCTCTCGTATGTTCCCCTCTTTGCTTTCTTGGATAATGTTTTTTGTCTTCACAGACTCCTCAGTGCATCACTCACCTTTCTCCCTTCATCAATTCTATGATTGATTTCGTGTGTCATAGAGCCATCTGCTGACATGTCCACTGCCAAATATCTGAATACATTCACTTCCTCCAAATTTCTCCCTCCAATCTGATATCTAATCTTTCATAACCTAATTGTTTTTATCCTTTTCACCTTGCTCTTTCCTATATTCACTTTTAATTTCCTTCTTTTATATATCCTACCAAACTCGTCCACAAACCTCGGCAATTTCTCAGAATCTCCCAAAAGCACAGTGTCATCAGCGAAAAGCAACAGTGCCAACTCCCACTTTGTGTTAGATTCCTTATCTTTTAATCCCACTTCTCTTGCCAACAACCGGGCATTCAATTCTCTTACAACCTCATATATAAATATATTGAACAACCATGGTGATATCACGTATCCTTGGCTAAGGCCTACTTTTACTAAGAAATAATCTCACTCTGTTCTACATACTCTAACCTAAATCTCGCTATCCTTATAAAAACTTTTCACTGCTTTCAGTAACCTACCTCCTATTCCATACATTTGCAACATCTGCCACATTGTTTCCCTATCCACCCTATCATATGCCTTTTCAAAATAATGTTCACCTACATATTTTACTGTAAACACTTGGTCTACACACACCCTACCCTTCCAATATACATGTATATATATATATATATATATATATATATATATATATATATATATATATATACTATATATTTAAATATATATATATATATATATATATATATATATATATATATATATATATATATATATATATATATATATATATATATATATATATATATATATATATATATATATATATGCAAAAGATCACAGTAAACAGGTGATATCAAAATATGCAAGACAACCACTATAAAAAAATAGAGGAATTCCAAGCGCTTTCGTGACTACTCACATTATCAAGGAACTATAAAAGGAAACATGACAAGAAGGGTTATAAAGGGGCAAGACTACACCTCACAGTCACATCACACTAACAAAGACCACACCTCACAGTAGTGTAACATCGCACGACTTTGTGAAGAGGAACATAAGAAAGGACCTGAAGCTCTTCCCAAGAATTAAGATTAGTCCAATTTATCTTTAAATTCTTCCCAATTTTATTAATTATAAATGAATCCGATTTATATAAACCAAAAGAAATATTCATATTATTTTCAAAACTGCTTTTAATGAAACATGATTCTATTATATTCCTCTCAACCATGGACTTGCTTGATACAAGCTTCTCAGCATTTTGAAAATCAATTGGATGGTTAAAATCTCTCACATGAATAAATAGAGCATTAGAATCTTGTCCAGTTCTAATGCTATATTTATGTTGTTTTAATCTTAGTTCAAGACTTTTACCAGTTTGACCATAATAAACATTATCGCATATTTTACAGGGAATCTTATAGACACATCCGTCAGCATTTTGGGGGGAATTTTTTATCAAAAGTCTTTTTACTGTATCAAGATTTTTAAATACAACTTTGATATTAAAATTCTTAAGAAAGGAAGGCATATCATCCAAGTTTTCATGGTAAGGGAGAACCAACATATTTTTGGTTAAATAGGGTTGGTTGTACCTTTTTGGATTGTAAAAAGTATTTCTAGCTAATTTAAAAGATTTATCAATTATGTTTCTTGGGTATTTTAAATCATTAGCTATTTCATAAATTTTAGAGATTTCTTCATCTATGAACTCTGGACTACAAATACGTAAAGCTTTCAAGAACATTGAAGAGAAAACCGACACTTTAACTCTATCTTGATGTGAAGAGTAATAGTGTACATAGGAACAATTATTTGTAGGTTTTCTGTAAATTTAAAATTTAAAATCAATGTTGCCCTTAATAATAAAAACATCTAGGAAGGGCAATGAGTTATTTACTTCGAATTAAACAGTAAATTTATAGAATGAGCTAAGCTATTTAATTTAACAAGGAAATGGTTTATGTCTACATTCTTAGGCATAAGGCACAAAATATCATCAACATATCTATACCACTTAACTCTATTGGGAAGGATTGTGTTAAGCAATCTTGTTTCGAAAAATTCCATATATAAATTTCCATACCAAACTTCTGAGTGTAAAACTCATCATTAAATACAAATTTTGCATCAACAATACAAAGTTTAATAAGTTTAATGATAGTAATTAACCAGTTCTTCAGATAAGAAACTTAGTAAATCATCAACTGGAACTTTTGTAAACAAGGATGTAACATCAAAACTAACCATATTGAAATCATTTAAATCAGTCAAGGTGCTTAATTTATCAACTAAATCTAAGTTGTTTTTAACATTCAAATTAGAATTTTTTCCAACAATTGGGCTCAAAATATCAACAAAATATAACAGGAAGGGCACTGGAATGGATCAGGGAATATCTCACAGGGAGGCAACAACGGGTCATGGTGCGTGATGAGGTATCACAGTGGGCGCCTGTGACGAGCGGTGTACCGCAGGGGTCAGTCTTAGGACCAGTGCTATTCTTGGTATATGTGAATGACATGGCGGATGGGATAGACTCAGAAGTGTCTCTGTTCGCAGATGATGTGAAATTAATGAGGAGAATCACATCGGATGAAGACTAAGCAGGACTTCAAAGAGACCTGGACACGCTTGACATCTGGTCTAGCAACTGGCTTCTCGAATTTAACCCCACCAAATGCAAAGTCATGAAGGAAATAAATGGTATAAAATACCGACACAATGGAAAAATAAACACATAAGCAGTATAATGTGATCCTTTATTGACAACGTTTCGCCCACGCAGTGGGCTTTATCGAGTCACAGACAGATATACCTGGAAAATGAGTAACATTAATATATATAGGGTATAGTCAGGTGGAGAATGCTGGGTCAGGTGGAGAAAGCTGCATGTGACAGTCTTAAAAGTAGTGAAGATCGGAGAAGGGCAAAGAAGACCGCTGACAGAGTACAGGCTAGGTGGACAAAGGCTACAAACCTCATCAAAGGAGAAAGACCTTGGGGTGAGTATAACACCAAGCACGTCTCCGGAAACACACATCAACCAGATAACCGCGGCAGCATATGGGCGACTGGCAAACCTAAGATTAGCGTTCCGTTACCTTAACAAGGAATCGTTCAAGACACTGTACACCGTGTACGTCAGGCCCATACTAGAGTATGCAGCACCAGTCTGGAACCCACACCTGGTCAAGCACGTCAAGAAATTAGAGAAAGTGGAAAGGTTTGCGACAAGGCTAGTTCCACAACTCAGGGGTCTGCCCTATGAAGAAAGGTTGAGGGAAATAGGACTAACAACACTGGAGGACAGAAGGGTTCGAGGAGACATGATAACGACATACAAAATACTGCGGGGAATCGACAAGGTAGATAGTGACAGGGTGTTCCAGAGAGGAAACACAGAAACAAGGGGACACAACTGGAAGATGAAGACTCAGATGAGTCAGAGGGATGTTAGGAAGCAATTCTTCAGCCATATAGTAGTCAGGAAGGGGAATAGTCTAGAGAAAGATATAGTGGAGGCAGGAACCATACATAGTTTTAAGACAAGGTATGATAAAGCTCATGGAGCAATGAGAGCAGAGAACCAGTAGCGGACAGCGAAGAGGCGGGGCCAGGAGCTGAGTCTCGACCCTTGCAACCACAATTAGGTGAGTACACACACACTCGCGTTCGCGCGCACGCATGCACACACACATACACACGCACACACGCACATGCACACACACACCAGGCAGAACAACAAAGGGATCTGGACAGTCTGCAAGCCTGATGCAGCAATTGGCTCCTGGAGTTCAACCCCACCAAGTGCAAAGTCATGAAGATTGGGGAAGGGCAAAGAAGACCGCAGATGGAGTACAGTCTAGGGAGCCAGAGACTACAAACCTCAATCAACGAAAAATATCTTGGGGTGAGTATAACACCGGGCACGTCTCCTGAGGCGCACATCAACCAAATAACTGCTGCAGCATATGGGCGCCTAGCAAACCTAAGAACAGCATTCCGACATCTTAATAAAGAATCGTTCAGGACTCTGTACACTGTGTACGTTAGGCCCATACTGGAGTATGCAGCACCAGTTTGGAACCCACATCTAGCCAAGCACGTAAAGAAGCTAGATAAAGTGCAAAGGTTTGCAACAAGACTAGTCCCGGAGCTAAGGGGTATGTCCTACGAGGAGAGGTTAAGGGAAATCGATCTGATGACACTGGAGGAGAGGAGAGATAGGGGGGACATGATAACGACATATAAGATACTGAGAGGAATAGACAAGGTGGACAGAGATAGAATGTTCCAGAGACGGGACACAGCAACAAGGGGACACAGTTGGAAGTTGAAGACTCAAATAAATCACAGGGATGTTAGGAAGTATTTCTTCAGTCATAGAGTGGTCGGGAAGTGGAATAGCTTGGGAAGCGATGTAGTGGATGCAGGTTCCATACATAACTTTAAGGAGAGGTATGATAAAGCTCATGGAGCAGGGAGCGTGACCCAGTAGCGGCCAGTGAAGAGGCGGGGCCAGGAGCTATGACTCGACCCCTGCAACCACAACTAGGTGAGTACATGCTTCCAGCAAACCGTGGAGGTAGGGTGCACCAGCAGGTGATGGATACAATATACATAACAAAGGTAGAGGTAAAGAAACTACTAGGTGAACTAGATACCTCATAGGTGGTGGGCCCAGATAACATATCTCCATGGATAATGAGAGAGGGAGCAGAGGAACTGTGTGTGACGCTAGAAGCAATCTTCAGTAAATCTATCGAAACTGGGCAATTGCCTGAGGCGTGGAAGCAAATGTAGTTTCAATTTTTAAGAAAGGAGATAGACAGGCAGCTTTAAACTAACGACCAGTATAACTGACTTGTATAGTATGCAATGTCATTGAAAAGATTATCATGAGAAGAGTGGTGGAACACATTGAAAAGATTGGGCTCATACATGACAATCAGCACGGCTTCAGAGATGGGAAATCCTGTGTCACAAATCTACTTGAGTTCTACGATAAGGTAACAGAAGTAAGACAGGAGAGAGAGGTGATGTGTAGATTGCATCTTTTTGGACTGTAAGAAGGCTTTTGACACAGTACCACACAAGAGACTGGTGCAAAAATTAGAGGAGCAGGCAGGAATAATAGGGAAAGTACGGCAATAGATCAGAGAATAACTGACAGGAAGGAAACAACGAGTGCTGGTTCGTGATGAAGTATCAGAGTGGGCGCATGTGTCGAGTGGGGTTCCACAAGGGTCAGTACTAGGTCCGGTGATGTTTCTAATATATGTAAATGATATGATGGAAGGAATAGATTCAGAAGTGTCACTGTTCGCTGATGATGTGAAACTGATGAGGAGAATACAAGCGGACGAGATCAGTTAAGATTACAAGGGGATCTGGACAGACTACAAGTCTGGTCCAACAAATAGCTCCTCGAGTTTAACCCCAGTAAGTGTAAGGTCATGAAGATTGGGGAAGGAAACAGAAGATCGCAGACGGCATACAGGTTAGGGAATCAAAGGCTGCAAACGTCACTTAAAGAAAAAGATCTTTGGGTAAGCATTATAACGAACATGTCTCCTGAGGCACACATCAATCAAATAACTGCTGCAGCATATGGGCGATTGGCAAACCTGAGATTAGCGTTTAGACATCTGATTATGGAGTCATTCACGACATTGTACACCGTGTACGTCAGGCCGATACTAGAGTTTGCAGCACCAGTATGGAACCCTCACCTAGTCAAACACGTCACGAAATTGGAGAAAGTGCAAAAATTTGCAACACATTTAGACCCGGAACTGAGAGGTATGTCTTATGAGGAGAGGTTAAGGGAACTCAACCTGATGACACTAGTGGATAGGAGGGACAGGGGGAACATGATAACAACGAATAAAATACTGAGAGAATTGACAAGGTGGACAGGGTTCGAATGTTTCAGAGATGGGATACAGGAACAAGGGGCCACAATTGAAAGCTGAAAACCCAGATGAGTCATAGGGATGTTAGGAAGTATTTCTTTAGCCTTAGAGATTTCAGGAAGTGGAATAATCTGGAGAGTGAAGTAGTGGAAGCAAGTTCCATATATAGCTTTAAGAAGATGTATGAGCAGGGAGAGAGTGAATTAGTATCGACCAGTACAAAGGCGGGACCAGGAGCTATGAATCAACCCCGTCAACCACATATAGGTGAGCACATATAGGTGAGTACACACACACACACACACACAATGATACCTCTTCCTTCAGCACACCTAGAACAGTAAATATCTCAGTTTGCTCTCCTCTTGAAGAGACAAATAATCTTTAACACTGGAGCAACATCTACTTTCCTAATAGGAAGAGATTAACTTCTAAAAATGGGTAAATATTGGTATTCCTAAACATCATTTTGAAAATTTTTAGGTGTCCTTTGATAGGCTGACTGATTTTTTTCTTCCTCCTCTATTTCGATTTCATTTTGCGAATAACTTAAGAATACGGATGGGACGATGCCAAAATTTTGACCGATACCGATACCCAGTTTTCGGCAGATAGTGATACTTTTCCATTATTTATTTTCAAAAGTTGCTCCGCATAACCAGGGACTTTCGTGAGTCAGGGACTTTCTATGTAGTATGCCAATGATATCATCTACGTCTGTAATAGTTGTATCATGTTCATGTAGAAATAAAGATTATTTTTATTATTTAACTGGTCTGCATGATTTTTTTTATTGACTCTTTGGTATCTTTTTCGGTATATATATATATATATATATATATATGGAAAATAGTGATTCATTGTGTGTTTTATTCCTCTCTATCACATCAGGTTGTTAAGTTATACGGAAACGTTACTTTTCTCTTTTCGTATAACATAAGTAAATGAGAAAGTGGTATATTACCAATTAAAATGCTTACTTTACCTTATATTGACTTAAATATTATATCTAATATATTTTTCTTTATTTTCAGGTTATTAATATGTCTAGAGGCTGCATAAATTCACCAGACATATTTTGCTATGTCTGCGGCCAATTCACCCCTTCAGATTCCCGGAGCAACGTTACTCCTTCATTGAAGCGCTGCTACTTTGCTTATTTTGGCTGCAAACTTGGAGACCAGGACAAACCATTTGCACCACACAAAGCTTGCAAGAGTTGCATCAGTAAGCTCCAAATGTGGTCAGTTGGAAAACTTAAATGCATGCCCTTTGGAGTACCAATGGTATGGCGGGAACAGATGAAGCACCATGATGGCTGCTACTTTTGTAAGACTAAAGTAGCTGGATTCAACAAGAAGACTAAAGATCCCATAATATACCCAAATATTCCTTCAGCAATAAGGTCTGTTCCACATTCTGAAGATATTCCTGTACCTGTGCCACCTGAGACATGGCAAATTTCAACAGAGTCTGATACCAGGCTTCTAGCTCCTGGAACAACATTCGCTTGGTACCGTCATCGAGAAGCGAAATTCACTCAGTTCTTTTCAAATATTTCTGGCCATATTTAACACATTGGGATGTCATACAAAGCAGATGAATAGAGATTCTTCAATGATTCTTCTAAAAGAAATTTAAAGACTGTACTTCTCTACAATGGCAACACAGCTGCATCTGTGCCAATTGGCCATACTGTCAGAAACGTACGCAAATATGAAGACACTAATATCTGCAATCAAGTACCAGAATCACAATTTTCTCATTTGTGGTGATTTAAAAGTTGTTGCTCTCCTACTAGGTCTTCAAGGCGGATACCCCAAGTATCCCTGTTTTCTGTCTTTGGGATAGTAGGGCAGACAGCCAGCACTATGAACAAAAAGACTGGCCCCGAAGAACCAGCTTCTTACCCGGAAATCACAACATGAAAACTGTGCCACTAGTTGACCCCAAGAAAATTCTGCTGCCACCACTCCACATCAAATTAGGGCTTATGGAAAATTTTGTGAAGGCCTTGAACAAGAATGCAGACCAGTTTTATCTTTCCTTTGCTTTAATTGAATTTGAATGATTCCAATTCCACATGAGTTATATGACCCCTTGGAGTTTAGCGCTTTCTGATTAAAATATAACAATTCCTAACAGCATCAATTTTATATAGTTAATTAATGCATCGTATAGAATGAATGGAAGGTTTCATTGGTAAAGGTGCGTAGGCACAGCTGCATCTTCTGGTCAACATTAAACTTTTAGTTCTGATGTTTTTTCCCTCCAAAGAAAATCTCTGGATTGTAGGTTGTGTGTATTATCATATGCCAATTTATTAATCAAACCGGTTTTTGTTAAATAAAAGAGAATGTCTCTTCTGATCAGAAATAATTCAGTGTTTGACTATTTGGTTATCTTAGTTTAATTGAGTTTTAATGTAATGTTATGTGTCTATAATATCAGTGTGCCGTCAAGACTATTCTGAAATATTTGTAAGTTATATAAACTAGGCTCTCATTAAACTTTCCTTTTTAAAAGCTGTTCAAACTTACTTAAAGTGGGTGGGTGTGGATGGGTGTGAGTTTTGACCTGACTAGCTTGTACTAGGTCAGATGCAGTGCTCCTTCCTTAAGTGAATATAACCTGATCTGTACTAATTCCATAAGTGGAAGTGACCTGACCAGGTGGTCGGCTGGACAATTATATGAGTGGGTGCGGTTGCGTGTGAATTGGTCCTGACTAGCTTGTGCTACTAGGTCAGATGCAGTGCTCCTTCCTTAAGTGAATGTAACCTGACCTGGCTGGGTCCGGGCATTGGCTTAAGCCGTTGGAGACTTGGACCTGCCTCGCATGGGCCAGTAGGCCTGCTGCAGTGTTCCTTCTTTCTTATGTTCTTATGTTCTTATGTCTGCATTGTTCTCAGTACCATTTTTTGGACGAAATTAGAAAAAAATTAAATAGTGCCTCATATGATTTTCTTCAAACTTCCCATGATCATAACGTGATAATGTAATTCCTAGGTGGCTTCAAGCTTAATGTAACTCCTAGGTGGCTTCAAACTTAATGTAACTCCTAGGTGGCTTCAAGCTTAATGTAACTCCTAGGTGGCTTCAAGCTTAATGTAACTCCTAGGTGGCTTCAAGCTTAATGTAACTCCTAGGTGGCTTCAAACCTAATGTAACTCCTAGGTAACTTCAAGCTTAATGTAACTTCTAGGTGGCTTCAAGCTTAATGTAACTCCTAGGTGGCTTCAAGCTTAATGTAACTTCTAGGTGGCTTCAAGCTTAATGTAACTCCTAGGTGGCTTCAAGCTTAATGTAACTCCTAGGTGGCTTCAAGCTTAATGTAACTCCTAGGTGGCTTCAAGCTTAATGTAACTTCTAGGTGGATTCAAGCTTAATGTAACTCCTAGGTGGCTTCAAACTTAATGTAACTCCTAGGTGGCTCCAAGTTTAATGTAACTCCTAGGTGGCTTCAAGCTTAATGTAACTCCTAGGTGGCTTCAAGCCTAATGTAACTCCTAAGGTGGCTTCAAGTTTAATGTAACTCCTTGATGGCTTCAAGCTTATGTAACTCCTAGGTGGCTTCAAGCTTAATGCAACTCCTAGGTGACTTCAAGCTTAATGTAATTCCTAGGTGGCTTCAAATTTAATGTAACTCCTAGGTGGCTTCAAGTTCAATGTAACTCCTAGGTGGCTTCAAGCTTAATGTAACTCCTAGGTGGCTTCAAGCTTAATGTAACTCCTAGGTGGCTTCAAGCTTAATTTAACTCCTAGGTGGCTTCAAGCTTAATGTAACTCCTAGGCGGCTTCAAACCTAATGTAACTCCTAGGTGGCTTCAAGTTTAATTTAACTCCTAGGTGGCTTCAAACTTAATGTAACTCCTAGGTGGTTTCAAGCTTAATGTAACTTCTAGTAGGCTTCAAGCTTAATGTAACTCCTAGGTGGCTTCAAGCTTAATGTAACTCTTAGGTGGCTTCAAGCTTAATGTAACTCCTAGGTGGCTTCAAGCTTAATGTAACTCCTAGGTGGCTTCAAGTTTAATTTAACTCCTAGGTGGCTTCAAGCTTAATGTAACTCCTAGGTGGCTTCAAGCTTAATGTAACTCCTAGGTGGCTTCAAACTTAATGTAACTCCTAGGCGGCTTCAAACCTAATGTAACTCCTAGGTGGCTTCAAGTTTAATTTAACTCCTAGGTGGCTTCAAACCTAATGTAACTCCTAGGTGGTTTCAAGCTTAATGTAACTTCTAGGTGGCTTCAAGCTTAATGTAACTCCTAGGTGGCTTCAAGCTTAATGTAACTCTTAGGTGGCTTCAAGCTTAATGTAACTCCTAGGTGGCTTCAAGCTTAATGTAAATCCTAGGTTGCTTCAAGCTTGATGTAACTCCTTGATGGCTTCAAGCCTAATGTAACTCCTAGGTGGCTTCAAGCTTAATGTAACTCCTTGATGGCTTCAAGCTTAATGTAACTCCTAGGTGGCTTCAAGCTTAATGTGCTTGTACAATTTAGGATTTTCGTTTGTTTGAAAGATTTGTATTAGGTTTGGACTGTATATGCATAAGAACCACTGAGAAAAAGTAGTGAACTTCCAAGTGCTCTCGTGATTTCTCATATTATCAAGGAACTGTAAAAATAAAAGATCAGCAGAAAGCATATAAATACGAGATTACACCTCAACTCTATGTTCTAATTTACAATTTTAATGACGAGATTTGGATATTACCTTGTATATGATGACTTATGAATGACGCTTCGACTCCCTTCAAATCTTCAACACTAATATTTAATTGTATTATCGGCCTAGCCGCACTCTGCACTATTCCAATCACGTTAATTTACGTACAAGGTACCTGGAAGACTGGGATATCTTCCTCGGATCACGCACCCACCGAAATACATCTAGTTAATTATGACTATTAATGTATATATGCATTTTGTATATTTTTAATTTCATATATCAGGATAATATGTTTTTCATTTTTTTTAGCGTTTTTTCAACAATATTTTAAAATACTTTAAACTAAATGATGGAAATTTGTCAGATAATTTAGCATAATAATGTAGAGGTTGGTCAAGTTCTGAACTGCAATTTTAAATTTTAGATTTCCAGTTCTTACAATAAAGTACTTGGAGAGAGTAGCTTATGTTTCACCCACAATTTTTTTTTCAGTTATTATTTTTTTCAAATTCATTAAATATGAAACTTAATATTTCATATTTAATGAATTTGAAAATTATTCAAACTTACATTTTCGCGATTTATTTTTTATTATGTTTTCATCAGGTTCCTGACATTGAGATTCAGAAATTATTATTTTAAAAATAAACAAAAAAATATAGGAAGTATATTGGTATCGGTATCGACCGAAAACTGGGCATGTGAATCAGTATCGGCAAATAATTTTGGTGTCGTCCCATCCATAATATTTACGCAGACTGCACATACAAGCAAACATTCATACTTACGATACAAAAATTTTGGCCGATACCGATACTATTTCTATATATTTTTTTAAATTAAAATGCCCATATTCAGTATATAAGGGAATGATTATTGCACAATGGGTATTAAATAACACAGGAAGGTTAAATATTAAATAACGTTTTAATTAATTTCTCTGAGATGATGTCATTATTCATTACTTGGTCTGTTGCGTGTGTTATTGCACGCACAGTCACACGCAAGTGTGACTGTGCGTGCGTGCATGCGTGCGTGCTTGCGTGTGTGAGCAACTCTCACACTTGTAAGGCAGAATATTAAGGGTGATAGTTTCAGTACATATGTAATATAAATAGCTTAAAAAATTATCGGTTGTATTTTAACTTATACTGATCAAATAGTGGCCGATAACCCCCGAAACCGATACTTCAACACTTCCCTAATACATACATACACCTGCAAAAGAGACGAGTGTAGAGGAGAGACAGAGATTTTGAGACATGTTAAGTGAGTCTATAGGAACTTTTGAACTAAGTGAGAGAGTAAAGTAGGAGAAACATGTAGAGAGGGTGTGGTAGGTAAGTTTGGGGTGCCAGGTGTAAATGATAATGGGAGCCCTTTGATTGAACTTTGTATAGAAGGGGTTTGGTTATATGTAATATATATTTTAAGAAAAAGAGGAAAAATAAGTATACAAGATATGATGTAGGGCGTAATGACAGTAGTTTGTTGGACTATGTATTGGTAGATAGAAGACTGTTGGGTAGACTTCAAGATGTATATGTTTATATAGGGGCCACAAATATATCCGATCACTTTTTTTGTTGTAGCTACAGTGAGAGTAAAAGGTAGATGGGATACAAGGAAAATGGAAGCAGCAAGTAAGAGAGAGGTGAAGGTTTATAAACTAAATGAGGAGGCAGTTAGGGTAAGATATAAACAACTATTGGTGGATACATAGCTAGTGAGAGTATAGGCAATGGAGTTGAAGATGTATGGGTAGGTTTAAGAATATAGTGTTAGAGTGTTCAGCAGAAGTTTGAGGTTACAGGAAATTGGTTGCGCGAGGGAAGAAGACCGATTGGTGGAATGATGATGTAAAGAGAGTAGTAAGAGAGAAAAAGTTAGCATATGAAAGGTTTTTACAAAGTAGAAGTGATGCGAGGAGAGAGGAGTATATGGAGAGAAAAAGAGAGGTTAAGAGAGTGGTGAAGCAATGTAAAAAGAGAGCAAATGAGAGAGTGGGTGAGATATTGTCAACAAATTTTGTTGAAAATAAGAAAAAGTTTTTGAGTGAGATTAATAAGTTGAGTAAGCCTAGGAACAAATGGATTTGACAGTTAAAAATAGGAGAGGAGAGTTATTAAATGGAGAGTTAGATGTATCGGAAAGATGGAGCAAATATTTTGAGGATTTGTTAAATGTTGAAGTTAGGGAAGCTGTGATTTCGTGTATAGGAGTGAGGAAGAACGAGTTGAGGGAGTTCGTAAGACAGCTGGGAATGATGGGATAAAGATAGAAATGTTAAAAGAAGGTGGGGATATAGTTTTGGAGTGGAAGGTGTTTTTTTTAATAAATGTATGGAAGAGGTAAAGGTTCCTAGGGATTGACAGAGAGCAAGCATAGTTCCTTTGTATAAAAGCAAAGGGGTGTAAGTCTGTTGAGTATACCTGGTAAAGTGTATGGTAGAGTTATTATAGAAAAAAATAAGAGAATGACGAAGAAGGAGGATAGCAGATGAACAAGGACAAGAAGGCTTTAGGAAGGGAAGAGGAGGGGGGGTGTAGACCAAATGTTTACAGTGAAATATATAGGTGAATAGTATTTAGATAGGGGCAAAGAGGTTTTTGTTGCATTTATGGATTTGGAAAAGGCATATGACAGGGTGGATAGGAGAACAATGTGGCAGATGTTGCAAGTGTATGGAATAGAAGGAAGATTACTGAAAGCAGTGAAGAGTTTTTATGAAGATAGTGAGGCTCAGATTAGAGTATGTATGAGAGAGGGAGATTATTTCCCAGTAAACGTAGGCCTTAGACAAGGATGTGTGATGTCACCATTGATGTTTAATATATTTATAGATGGGGTTGTAAGAGAAGTGAATGCTCGGGTGTTTGCAAGAGGTGTGGGGATAAAAGATAAAGAATCTAACACAAAGCGGGAGTTGTCACAGTTGCTCTTTCCTGATGACACTGTGCTTTTGGGAGATTCTGAAGAGAAGTTGCAGAGGTTGGTGGATGAGTTTGGAAGAGTATGTAAAAGAAGAAAATTAGATATGAATATAGGAAAGAGTAAGGTGATGAGGATAACAAAAACAATAGGTAACGAAAGATTGGATATCAGATTGGAGGGAGAGAGTATGGAGGAAGTGAATGTATTCATATATTTAGGAGTCGACTTGTCAGCAGATGGTGGTATGAGTTGAATCTTAGAATTGACAAGGGAAAAAAGGTGAGTGGTACACTGAGGAGTCTGTGGAGACAAGGACCTTTATCCGTGGAAGCAAAGAGGGGAATGTATGAGAGAATAGTTATACCAACACTCTTATATGGGTGTGAAATATGGGTGGTGAATGTTGCAACAAGGAGAAGGCTGGAGGCAGTGGAGATGTCATGTCTGAGGTCAATGTGTGGTGTGAATATAATGCAGAGAATTCGTACTTTGGAAATTAAGAGGAGGTGCAAAATTAACAAAACTATTATCCAGAGGGCTGAGGAGGGGTTGTTGAGGTGGTTCGGACATGTAGAGAGGCTGAAACAAAATAGAGGTCGGCCTTGGAAAGGTTGAAGTGACGGGGTAAAGGAGGTTTTATGTGTGAGGGGCTTGGACTTCCAGCAAGCATGCGTGAGCGTGTTAGATAGGAGCGAATGGAGACAAATACTATTGGGATTCAGGGAAACAGGCAGGCCGGACTTGAGTTCAAGAGATGGGAAGTACAGTGCCTGCACTCTGAAGGAGTGTTAATGTTTCAGTTTTATAACTGTAGTGTAAGGGCGCCTATGACAAGAAGGTGATGGAGTGAATGATGGTGAAAGTTTTTCTTTTTCGGGCCACCCTGCCTTAGTGGGAAACGGCCGATGTGTTAAAAATAAAATAACACATACATGCAAGTACATGCATACATGTTCATTGATATATTCGTTACAGTCTCACGACTTGGGTATGCCATGGTCACTGACGCTTACCCAGTGGCTTATGTACGGAAAAAAACGCCAATGGCAAGCACTGAAATTGCACCACAGTCCAAACATCTGACATCCATCTTTCAGATAACTTTACCATAAAATCAGCTGAAAAGTACAAGTCAAGCTAGTTAATCTTTTAACTAACAAATTATAGCACTACATGGAAATTACAACTGCACTTTCCTTGCTTTCACTGATGCAAACTGGTCTATGATGTTCTTAAATTCAGCTTTGTCAGTTTCTTCTCTTTCTACACTCAGCAGAACAAGATCACAGAGTCTGCCTTAACCCATGGAGGCTCTCAAATATGGAAGTATTAGTTTTAACTTGTTGAATGATCTCTCACAGCTGGCGATGGAAACTGCGATGGTTAGCATTATCTAAAAAACATAGCGAGGATTTTGAAAGATGCTCTCATACTGAACAATAAATTCGAGAAGCTCTGCAGGTCTTGATATTTTCATGTTGACCCGACTTAATAGCAACATTCTGCAATCCAAAATTTCTTCATATAGCTGCTGTCCATCAACATCACAGCTGTACAATTCAACCAAATTTTCGCACTTCTTCTTTAGGTCGTTATTGTCGGCGCTGTAACACAGTCACTCGACATCGAGAAGAAACCCAAACTTGGCGTCAGTCATGCAAATGAGCGAACCTTTTATCCATTTCTCTGTGAAGACGGTCGAGTGTTCTCTTCATGACTCTTTCCATTTCCTCCTTGGCTGTTAACCCAGTGTCTCTCGAGTTCTCATCCACCATCTATTCGTTTCTTACGTCTCTGACGTCTTTCAACTTCAATATTCCATTCTTGGCAGAGACTGATTCCTTCTTCGAGTGATTCATTGACCAACACTTCTCTTTCTGACTTCTGTTTCATCATCAAAATGATCTCGAAGGGATTTCAAATCCATGGCAATATCGTGGAAGTGAATGCTACGAGCTTGCAGCCTCTTCTAAATACGGTTAATGCGAATGAGTACTTTGTTCCAAAATCCAAGCAAAGTCAGAAAATCGTAACTTAACAAGCGGTTATAAAGCTGCTTTGCGTCACTTCTTGTTTTACTCGTCTCGTTTTCATTGTCTATAATGTCCTGGAAAACCTGAAGTATTTTTGTTTAAAGTACTTGTTGACGAGCTTCTCTGCTTCTGTCCTTGCACTCCACCTGGTTTCGGACTCCGATTTACCAACCACAGGCACGACTTTTATAGATTTTTCCCAGCGCTGTACTGGACGAAAGAAGAACACGTAGAGAGATTTGATGGTTCCAAAACAAGTGACCATATTTGTATACTGCTTGGCTGCATGTACACCCACTAAGTTGAGTGAGTGATTGTCGCAATTCACAAACACTGCAAGACTGTTTTACTTATTCTTTGATGAACTCGACAGCAGAGTTGTTATAGCACTGTGTCCAACAATCTTGTAGCTCCATTTCGTCCTTCTCTAGATGTTTCAAGATATCTTCAAGCAAGCTCTCAGCATCCTTCTGGCTTATCTGGATAAAACCTAGGAAGGAATCTAACATGGACTGTTTTCCTCAAAATCAACTTCCACGTACCTCACTACTTCTGACATCTACTCACTATGTGCCTAATCAGGAGTCGAGTGGAAAATGAGAACATGTACTTGGTTTTACGAATGCTTCTCAGTAAATCTGGCGAACGGTGGATGGCATCATATGGATGAACCTGTTCTGGACACCCGGTGAATGATAAGATATGGATCCAGGATGACTTTCCCCACAAGTGTGGTGTTCTTTCATGACAAGATCAAAGATGGCCAGTAGTTGCAGTAAGCCAAGGAAATTTCCCTCAGGATTCTGAGTCGTAAGGAATTTTATTAAGGATTCTCGTCAAGATATAACGCCGCTTTTACGTTTTCTTTTCAATCTGTGACTGAAGTTCCGCGTCAATAACTCCTTCGTGTTCAGCTAAATTTCTTTCCATTTATTTCCACTGTGTGAAGCACTCCTGATGGTTCTTAACATTTCCATGAACAATAATGCTTCCAGTTGCTTTCAATTGGTTGAATCCACTTTCTTCCTCCAGTGAGGATTGGTGGTCTCACCGGGAATAGAGAAGACAACAGATACAAAATGCAGACTTTTTAAAAGGGGAATAGACCAGCCATGAACGAGTCACTTCCTCACCATTACCATTTCCCAATTTCCTTTTCGGCCGAGTTGTGTTCATTGTGAGTTTATTTGTTGGTAGGAAGGGCCCCTCACTGTTCTGGAAATACTTCTTACCCAGCTTTATTATTTCTGTTCTCAACGCGTCAGTCAGAATTGCTTTTCTAGTAACCTTGTTGAACTTCAGATGTCCAATGTTCAGTCACTTCTGGTATGACAGTTCGAGGCTCTTCGACATCATCCACTTCACTAGGTTCGCTGACGTCAGATTCAATCTCGTCATGTAAAATCTCGTCAAAATCTCAACATCACCACCACCATCGTCTTTCCCTTCTGCCATGTCCTTGTTCTCACTGGCAGCCTCACTTTTAATCTTGTCATACTCGGATTTATCTGACTTAATTTCCTCCTCGACTTGTGACGCATTTGTACTTGATCCACTTTCGGATTCTAACAAACTTCTAGCAGGTGTAGGCGACTCCATGGAATGTTTCGAACAACTTGTTCTGGGCTTTTCAAAGAAGGGCATGAAGAACTTGCTCAACTTCTTAGCTTCCTCCGCTTCCAACTTTCTTCAGTTCCGTTCTTCAGGTTCACTTTCCTTCTTCATGAAGAAACGTTTCATGGTCTTCTTACACAATGATCCAAAATAAAAAAAAAACGGTTTAACAATCTAGCCATGATAATCAAAGATAAATCATATATTCGAAGAATTTTTTTTTTCACTATCCGAGGGTGGCATGTCTGGCTTTAATAAAAAGTGCTCAGAAGCGACCCCTTTTAAGTGGCACCAAGGGCACGTGCCATACCTGCCATACCTTAGGTACGCCACTGCGTTGACCTCCAGTTCAAAAGCCCCAGCTCGCCGCAAGGTATAACTCTGTCAGTATGTAGGAGCCAAGTGGTAAAGATACACTGGCAGGAGAGACGAATGATCCGTTGTATACCAGTACACTAAGTGCAGAGCCGTTATGAATTACTACAAACACACCCACTACCTTTCGAACCCCCTAAACCTCAGAACATACGTGCACACAAATACAAACACTTATTCATATATTATATTTATAAATACATTCATACACACGTATGTGTGTTTAAACATACAGTCATACTTACATCTATATATACATATATTATATTTATATATACATATATTATATTTATAAATACATTCATACACACGTATGTGTGTTTAAACATACAGTCATACTTACATCTATATATACATATATTTATAAATACATTCATACATACACATACATAGTCATGCGGACACATAAGTATTATTAGTAGTAGTTGGATCGTAGTAGTATCATTACTATTATTAGTAGTAGTTGGATCGTAGTAGTATCATTACTATTATAAGTAGTAGTTGGATCGTAGTAGTATCATTACTATTATTAGTAGAAGTTGGATCGTAGTAGTATCATTACTATTACTATTAGTAGTAAGATCGTAGTAGTATCATTACTATTATTAGTAGTTGGATCGTAGTAGTATCATTACTATTATTAGTAGTAGTTGGACTTATAATAGTAATGATACTACTACGATCCAACTACTACTTATACTAGTAATGATACTACTACGATACAACTACTACTAATAATAGTAATGATACTACTACGATCCAACTACTACAACTAATAGTAATGATACTACTACAAGTGCATTTTGAATGTAGATACCATTCTGTCTGCTCTTAGTCATGACTGTAGCTTGACTCGGAATAGTGACAGGCTGCCATGTTATGATATGCCGCCTTATATACATTTATACACATTATGTGTATATCATGTGAGTCATGTAGTTGTCATGTGACCAGGTATGCTAATATAGCTGAGAAACAGGAAGCTTAACTAGCACCGGCCACTGTATTCTCGTATACTGGTACTGTTCCCACAACAGTTTGCTAATAAGTAGCCTTGAACATTCTTTGAAGTTTGTTTTGTTCGTAAATGAACAGACAGTTGATAGAAGAGGATACCGATACGTATGCTTAATGAACGATACTTAAGTTACTATCTTCCTCTCTATTATACTCACTCTTTCCTCTATGTATCATGTTATCTAGTTTCACATGCAGCTTTATACTTGTATATAAATAATTAAGTTAGAATTACTGCACAATATTCTCGCATATCAAAAAAAAAACCTTGTGTGTCTCCTTGGTAACAGGTCACGTGACACGTATTCTGTGTTGTGATTGGCGCACTAATTCCTATTGTGGCCAGGAGATGGATCTCTGCTCAAGATTATACACGAGCAGACTCCCTGAGGCTTTCTCTCAGTGAATATCACTCGAACACCTTTGATGCACAGATAGGCATCAACAGTCAGGTACGATGTAGCTATTCCCCTTAATCTCTCTTGTTAGGGGAGAATATTAAGGCAGTACGAGGGTGTTGTATTGTGTATTGCGGTGTTCAAACACCTGGGACAAAACATCTCGTTATTCGTAAATCCTTATTATTTAATCCCAGTGCTAGGCTATACTTTATCACAGGCAAACTTTACTTTGTCTTAATTAACTAAAACAAACATCTACTCATGTTACTAGGAATTGTCTGATTGTTCCAGCTTATATACACTTTGTTTGTCCATTATGTTATATAATTTTTGGTGTATTTCCAGGGTGTGTGTATTTAGTCGAGCCTAATTTAATAATTATAGTGCTGACTCTCTTGGGATTTGAAATGATTTATAACTGTTTCCTCCTCCCTAAATATGTATTAATTTAAGCTAATTTTGATACTTTCTTGGCAGTGCTTGCCTATTAGCGTGTAGGCTACTTAATATTTTGTTTATGACACTGTCGCTGCTCTGAGGTTATTTCCGTATGCCTAGTTTGATCTAGCTTTCTGTCTGTGTGTGTTTCTTTTATTTTTATGACATCAATCTGAACTGTATTACGAATATTTCCCTCTTTAACCATTAATTATTGCCAAGTAGATACATTATTACCAATGCTCGTGCTGCCCTGGTTGTGCACTGCCTAGTGTGTACTTCCCTAGGTTATATTATTCAGAGTTGTTACTGCCACTGCCAGTGTTGTGTAATGCCTAGTGGATACCTCCATAATTCTGTTTAGGATTGACATATTTATCCTTTAATTTTCCTGTAAATATTCATCTCTGCCGGAGAGACAGTCATATTTATAGTAGTACTTCTCATGGGTTATTGATATATATTATGTTAAATTTATATAATAATTTCTATGAATACTGTGCCCGTTACACCTTATTGAATTAGAACATGTTAAATATTTCATTTTGTGTACCTACCTTGAGGGTATTCCCGGGTTCAACGCCCCAGCGGCACGGTCCACGACAAGGCCTCCTGTTGGATCAGGGCGTGATCAGCTAGGCTGTTACTGCTGGCCGCACGTAGTCCAACGTACGAACCACAGCCCGGTTGATCCGGCACTGACTTTAGGTATTTGTCCAGCTTCCTCTTGAAGACAACCAGGGGTCTCTTGGTAATTCCTCTTATGGTTGGTGGGAGGCTGTTGAACAGTCTTGGTCCCCGGACACTTATGGTGTTTTCTCTTAGTGTACTAATGGCGCCCCTACTTTCCATTGGGCGTATGTTGCATCGCCTACCAAGTCTTTTGCTTTCGTAGGGAGTGATTTCTCTCTCTAGGATTTTCCAGGTGTAGATTATGATGTATCTCTCTCGCCTGCGCTCCAGTGAGTACAAGTCAAGTGCTTTTAAGCGTTCCGAGTAGTTAATTAAGGTGTCTGATGGAACTGACATGTGCGATTTCACCTGCCTTTAATGGAGCTGTTAGTGTACAACAGTAGTGTAGCTGTGAGTATAATGCTTGACCGCGAACGTTCCTGATTATTATATTATTATTATTATAATGCATGTTTAACTTAGTGGTGAATCACTTGCGTCATTTAATATCTACTTGTGATAATCTATTCTTTTTGTTGATTTGCACATTTTTACTGATCTTCGGGTTAGTGTTGACTTTATTCATTGTACTGACAGCCTCTAACTTTTTCATATATAATTTAACTAATTACTAAATAACAAATGTTATCTTCATAAACTTTTTAGTTTAGTTTGAACTTCTGAAATAGATTTATTATCTATTTACCGACTCCTTGTTAAATTATTTAATTTAATTTATTAATTTATTTTAAAAAGTAGCTGATTTTTTCCCTATCCTGGATACGTTAATTTATCCTGGACATGTTATTTTATCATGGATATGTTATTTTATCCTGGATGTGTTATTTTATCCTGGACATGTTAAGTTATCCTGGACATGTTTATTCATCCTGGATATGTTAATTCATCCTGCACATGCTAATTCATCCTGGACATGTTTATTCATCCTGGACATGTTTATACATCCTGGACATGTTAATTCATCCTGGACATGTATAATTCATCCTGGACATGTTAATTCATCCTGGACATGTTAATGCATCCTGGATATGTTCATTTTAGCAGAAAAATCTCTGAATACTTTAATTTAGTTTTTTGTTTGGTGACGTTTTATTACAACGAACTCAGAGGTTCACGTCTGAAGGTCACTTAGTCTCTGATCAAACAGACTGTTAACACTCTGCTCCCGTAATAAATGAGATCTTATACAAGGTATAACAGACAAGATAAGGTTGACTATGTAATAATACATACATACATACTTTAAGGTAATCTTCTAAAGTCACTGTGGCATTGAGAGTGGGTCGTCAAGCAAGCAAGGCTGATTCTTAATAGTCATTGTAAAGTAACATCCATCCCTCAGTAATATTTACTTTGTACTTCTTCTCTTATTATCACTTTCTCACTGAGTGTGTCTCTGTGCCTTTACCATTTCCCACGCGCGTGCAGCTGGTTCTTGCTCTTTGCCAGCTGCCTGAGGATTGTACCCGTATTTCCCACATCGAAATTCATTAACATTCATATTATACAGAATGGTTATTACCCAATGTATATTCCATCGGCTGACTGCATAACAAGTACAGTGGTAATATTGTACTCAAAAGACTGTTTTTATTTTGTTACCTTCACAATACAGCCATTCACTCAGTCATGCAAACAACAACAACAACAGATCTGAACAAATGGGACTTGACGCTCAGAGGTTTTTATTTCACAACTTTTAGGTTTCGTAGCTCGGTAGCGCACTCACCTCACACACTAAGGATCTTTGGTTTGATCCCCGGCACTGGTGGAAACGTTGGGTATGTTTCCTAACACCTGCTCTCCCTGTACACCTAGGAGTAAGTAGGTACTTGGGTGTTAGGCGACGGTTGTGGGTCGCATCCTGGGGTTAGAATATATCTCAGCTTTGAAATGAGCTGAGGTAGGATAACAGTTCTTTGCCTGTAAAACTGGTGCGTGGAAAAACAAAACAAAAGACCTGGGTTCGATTTGCAATCATGAAGTCACATGTTAGTCACTATGCACCTGATATCACTGTTCATTTCGCAGTAAAAACATAGCTTTAATTTGTCAATTTCCCCTTGTCCATAAACGTACGTGTGTGTGCGTGTGTACTCAGCTAATTATACTCACCTAGTTGTGGTTGCAGGGGTCGATTCATAGCTCCTGGTCCCGCTTCTTCACTGGTCGCTTCTTCGTTCGCTTATTCAACATTTTCAACTCACCAATCCCTGGTGGGCTTAGCGCTTTGCTTTGATTATAATACTAATCAAATATCCAACACCATCCTACACCCACTCACAATTCCTTATACTCTTTTTACCCTCCCACCTGCATCACTGATACACCCTCCCACCTGCACCACTGATACACCCTCCCACCTGAACCCTGATACACCCCCACCTGCACCACTGATACACCCTCCCACCTGCACCACTGATACACCCTCCCACCTGCACCACTGATACACCCTCCCACCTGCACCACTGATACACCCTCCCACCTGCACCACTGATACACCCTCCTGCCTGCACCACTGATACACCCTCCCACCTGCACCACTGATAAACCCTCCCACATGCACCACTGATACACCCTCTCACCTGCACCACTGATACACCCTCCCACCTGCACCACTGATACACCCCTCCTACCTGCACCACTGATACACCTCCCACCTGCACCACTGATCACCTCCACCTGCACCACTGATCACCCTCCTGCCTGCACCACTGATACACCCTCCCACCTGCACCACTGATAAACCCTCCCACCTGCACCACTGATACACCCTCTCACCTGCACCACTGATACACCCTCCCACCTGCACCACTGATACACCCTCCCACCTGCACCACTGATACACCCTCCTACCTGCACCACTGATACACCCTCCCACATGCACCACTGATATACCCTCATGCCTGCACCACTGATACACCCTCCCACCTGCACCACTGATACACCCATCTGCTCCACTGATACACCCTCCTGCCTGCACCACTGATACACCCTCCCACCTGCACACTGATCACCCTCCACCTGCACCACTGATACACCCTCCCACCTGACCACTGATCACCCTCCCACCTGCACCACTGATACACCCTCCACCTGCACCACTGATCACCCTCCTGCCTGCACCACTGATCACCCTCCACCTGCACACTGATGCACCCACCTGTACCACTGATACACCCACCTGCCCACTGTACCCCACCTGCACCACTGATACACCCTCCCACCTGCACCACTGATCACCCTACCTGCACCACTGTTACCCTCCCACCTGTACCACTGATACACCCTCCACCTGCACCACTGATCACCCTCCTGCCTGCCCACTGATACACCCTCCACCTGCACCACTGATACACCACCTGCATCACTGTTACACCCTCCACCTGCACCACTGATGACCCTCTGCCACTGATCACCCTCCACCTGCACCACTGATACACCCTCCTGCCTGCCCACTGATCACCCTCCCACCTGCCCACTGATACCCTCCCACCTGCACCACTGATACACCCTCCCACCTGCACCACTGATACACCCTCCCACCTGCACCACTGATACACCCTCCCACCTGCACCACTGATACACCCTCCCACCTGCACCACTGATACACCCTCCTGCCTGCACCACTGATACACCCTCCCACCTGCACCACTGATACACCCACCTGCACCACTGATAACCCTCCCACCTGCACCACTGATACACCCTCCCACCTGCACCACTGATACACCTACCTGCACCACTGTTACACCCTCCCACCTGCACCACTGATACACCCTCCAACCTGCACCACTGATACACCCTCCCACCTGCACCACTGATGCACCCTCCTGCCTGCACCACTGATACACCCTCCCACCTGCACCACTGATACACCCACCTGCACCACTGATACACCCTTTCACCTGCACCACTGATACACCTACCTGCACCACTGTTACACCCTCCCACCTGCACCACTGATACACCCTCCCACCTGCACCACTGATACACCCCTACACCTTTCCTACACCCCCGTATAACACCACCTCTTTTTCCCTCTTCCCCTCCTATTCCTCCTCCCGTTCATTAAGAGGAAACAGTGAGAGGTACTGAAGAAGCTGCACGTTTTGAGCCTCGTTTTTCTGCTTGTTTTTCCTAGGGGAAACAAATCTAGGATAAAAAAAAACATCAACAGAAGAGAGAATGACTATTCAGAGAGACTTTGATAACAACATAGCGTCTATGGCTGAGAGAACTAATACTCAGACACACCTGGAAAAAATACTGCGTCCGTGGCTGATATGTTTGAATTTTCATTGAGTTGGATTGATTGATGTGGTCGTCGGAGACTTGCGAGGTGAGATTCTTTGTAGACAAATTAATGACAGTAAGAATCAAAGATATATAAATAGTGTAAGCATTGCATTCACCCGTTATGGGACTTTGTCAAGAACATCTCTTGTGTTTTTGACAAATTCTGTCGGCTTTCTGCATATGCTACTTATCCAATTTTGGATATATATATAACAATCTCAAACACGAACATTTTCTTTAATGACTTTTCCGACCCCTCAAGGGAGGGCTCTTGTTCTATAGAATTGGATCTGTGCTCCGGTTCCCTGAGCTGAGCCTGAACACCTTCCATCACCCTCAGATGCATTTCGTCCACTCAGGAGCTTTGTTGCTTTTCGGTGAATAATATATTCTTGAAGGCTTATTAACTGTATCAAATTATTATTTTTCTTATAATGAGAATTATCAACAGACGAAGTAGTATTATAAACAAATGCAACATCTTTATTTTGAAACGTTTCGCCAACCACAAGATTTTTCAGTTCAAAGGACATTAAATATGACAAATAAGGTAATCAGTCAGACTGCCTTGAAGAAGACTGTCTTATATAAAGCTCTCGCTTCACACGGAGTTTCTGGGTTCGATTCCCAGCCAGGGTATAAACATTGGGCGTGTTTCTTTACATATGTTGTCTATGTTCACCCATTAGTAAATGGGTAGCTGGGTGTTAGTCGACTGGTGTGGGTCGCATCCTGGGACACTGACCTAATTTGCCCGAAATGCTCAGCATAACAAGGGTCTTTCTTTATAGTCTTTATAGTAGTATGTCATTGATGTCAGCTAGACCTGTATACCTTGTACATGTACTTGTAATAAATAATGATATTATATTATATTATTATTATAAAATAAAGATACCGAGGTTTTGCACATATGTCTTATTCATAACCTTATCGACACTATATTCGATTAGTGTAATGAAACTTTTAAGTTGTTTAAGTTTATACACAAACTGCCTCCCTAAAGTTTAAGTTCAAACCAATGAAGTCTTTTAAGAACTATCTAAACAAGCACTTTACAAATATCTAATTCAACTGCGGATATATAACGCCAGTTTAATAAAAAAATTTTTTATATTTTATTAGTTTCAAATAAATATACATTTATAAGTCATAAACATGTAAATACATGTTATAAATTGTTCAACAACAATTTTCTTTGATTAAGCAGTGAATATATAAGAAAACTATACCCTAAAACCCTTTACCTCTACCACCAGTGAACTCTTGTCCCCTTTCCCCTTTCCCCTTATAAACAAAACATAAACCCAAATAATGAAATACAGAGTCCACCATAACAGTGCCTCTAGTCCTAAGGATATGCAATGAAGACTCATTGAAGACTGCAAATAAAATTTACAGTGAGCACAAATAAATATACATTTTACAGTTCATTAACGTGCAATAATTACATGTTACAAATTGTACAACAGCAATTTCCTTTGATAAGCAAAGTGTAAACTATGGGTATAGTTTACCCATAACTAATGGTTATGGGTAAACTATACCCATAACCATTTATCTACAATCAGTGAACTCCTGTCCCCTTCCCCCCTTATGCGTAATACAGAATCCACAAATAACATAAACCCAAATAATGCAATACCGAGTCCACAATAACATTAGCTCTAGTCCTAAGGATATGCAGTGAATACTGCAAATAAAATGTACATTGTGCACAAAATAACAAATAACAAACCAAAATAATGAATACAGAGTACCACAATAAACTTGGCACTAGTCCTAAGAATATGCAGTGAATACTGCAATAAAAATACAGTGTGCACAAATAACAAATAACAAAACCCCAATAATGATACAGAGTCTACAATAACATTGACTCTAGTCCTAATACTATGCAGTGAAGACTGCAAATAAAATTTACCGTGAGCACAAAATAATATCCTACCACACAAGGTTTACAGACTCCTTAACTCCACGGAGTCTACTACCCTTGTTTCATTACCATCTCTGTACAAAGTATAGTCCAAGACATCCATACCACTGTCACTACCACTCACACCATACCAAACTACACCATGCCCCCCGGCACCAAAGGATCTGGCAAAACCCTTGCAAAACCCCTTACTCCCCGCTCGCCCCTACAAATACCCCAACCTCACATTCACTCCACCACACACACATCCACTTCCAACACACTAATAATCTAGACAGTCACCCGGTCCCCCAACTGTGATGTCATCTGTCCCCCATCCCCTAAGGGATTAACCCCCCCTATATACCTATCTACCTATGCCACTCCACCACACCACACCTACCCAATGCTCCACCAGCGCGTCTGTCAAGCCCTTTCAAGACCTTATTTGTCTCCCAATAAACCCTGCACACTCAAGTTCCTGTGCCCCTCTGAAAAGATCGAATCCCACTCCCCCATATATCAAACGATTCCTGCACATAGTGATATATACAGGCCGCTACAGCCCCCATCCTTTCCCCAACACTCACGTCCCTTAATTTCCATGATATGCACACAAAGTCCACCATACAGTACAGTAATCCCTTTTTATCCCTATGTCTAACCCCACTCATATCCAAGTAAATAGCCTGTAACAAAGGGATACCCTCCCCCGAAACCCCTTAACACCCCTCCCATCCACCTACGAACCCCATCCAAAGTTTCACAAAAATATACTGCATGCAGAGCCGACTCCGGCAAGCCACACTTCTGACACTTCCCGTCTTTCGCCAATCCCATATGGAATAAATTCTCCCGTGACGCCACTGCCTCATGTAAACACCGAAACATCAGCTCCCGGTCCCTCGCCGGCAACCGCAGATCCCGGAACCCCTTCCATATCCCCTTCCAGTCATATACCAGATAAAGCGCCTTCCCTTCTACCGTCTCCTCCCCAGCACAAAACCTCATTATAACTGCAACGCTCAACCTTTGTGGTTCACGTATAACCAACAAGCACCGTAGCCAATCTCTGCATTGCCCCAGTTCCCTCACACCCCACCACTCACTTACTTCCAGCAGCACCCCTTCCACCCCCGCCTCACCTCTCCCCCCAACCCTCCCCTCCTTACCACACAACGTTTCACGTACATACAAAACAATCTCCTTTCCAGCCATATCAAACCCAAACCTCATGAAATTACCCTTTTTCTAACTATCTCCTTCCTGAGCCAATGTCTACCATGTGCCCAAATAAACTTAAAGACCCAACTCTCCAATTCTTTAACATCCCAACTTAATAAAGGAAAAATGTTGGCAATATACCATATCTTACTATATATCATGTTATTAACCGCAATGACCCTCTGCCACAACGTTAGTTCTCCCACTCGCCAACTATTCAACCGCTCCGTCGCACTTTTAACCACATTCCTCGAATTCACCTCTCTCCCCTCATCCCTGTCCCTCATGTAAACAATACCACATATTTTCACCCTGTCCGCAATTTTCCACCCATACCTGCTACCCAACCCGCACCCCACCCAAGCGCCTACCTCTAACAATATGGATTTAGCTCCATTAACCCTCATGCCAGTTGCACTGAAGAAAGACTTTATGTGAATTCCTATGTTAACCAGCCCCACCTTGTGACACACTAACACCGTGGTGTCATCTACATATCCCACCAAATTTCTAATCCCCTTATCCCTCCCCCAACCCCTTCCCATCCCCCACTAACCTGTAAAACGGATCCTGTAAGCAAGCAAAAATAATCTGCGACAGGGGACAACCCTGTCGCAGACCCCTTTCCATCCTGACCCCCCCTCCCAACCTACCATTTATTTGCACCCTCACACTTGCCCCTGCATATAACACTCTAACCCAATCCAGCACTTCCAATCCAAACCCCTGCCTGTCCATTATTCCAAAAATACTCTCAAGCTCCACACTATCATATGCTCCCTTCCAATCCAGTGCAAGTATTCCTCCCTCTACCTCTCTATCTATGAAATCTTTAATACGTTCATGTCCTCCCCACACCCTTCCCGGTATCCCCCTGTCCGTACTCTATCACCCCCTAACAATCTTTTTAATCTATTACCTAAAATTTTAGCATATATTTTATAATCCGTGTTCATAAGGAATAAAGGTCTATAATTCTCTAAAGTTTCCCCTTCCTCACTAATACCATTACCCCCATACCCATGTCCCTCCCCATTACACCTGTCCTTTTCATACCATTCATCACACCTACCATACAATCCTTTATAATGTCCCAATTCTCCTTATAAAATTCATTTGCCAAACCATCCATACCTGGAGCCTTGCCCTTACTTAACCCTTCCACTGCCTCCCACACCTCCCTCTCACTGATCATGCCCTCCAATCCCTCCCGATCTTCCCTACTCAACCTCTAACTAATTTTTCCCAATAAAATGCTCCTTTCCTCCATACCCCCCCCCCCCACTACTCATGTGCCTTGCAAACCACTTATCAGCATACCCATTCATTCCTTCCGTGGAATTTATCCTCATACCCTTCACATAATTCCCCATGTTTTCATCCACTTCCAGATACTCCAATGACATTCTATCCCTTCCCCAACACATCATCCATTCCGGCTTTCATTCTACATGCCCCAAACCTTTCATTCTGCAAAGTCATCAACCTATCTTTCAACGCCTTAATTTCCTCTGTCATTATATGTCCTCCCCGCATATAACAGTATTTCAAGAGGCCCTCAATATAATTTTGTAAACCGTATCTCCATCCTGCTTCTTCCCTTCCCAACCTCTGATAGTAAGCTCGAATGCCAGGCTTCCCGGTACTTACCCACCAATCCACCAAAGCCCCCCTCCCTACTCCCCATCCAAAACCCACCCCACCAATACCTAAATTCCTCCCTTTTACCATCACCCTTTAATAACTGAACATTTAATTTCCAAAAACCCCTGTACCATTTTGCAACCTCTTCCCACCCCACCTCCACCAACACTCCCCGATGATCCGTGAAACCCACATCCAAATATTGCACCCCCCCCTACTACCACGCTACCTGTTACATAAATCCTGTCTAGTCGAGCCGCATACCCTCTTCTAACAAACGTAGGCTCACCTGCACCTCCCACCCCAATCACGTTTTTCAAACCTACCCTCCTAAGTACGTCCCTTAAGGCTGTGAGAACACATCCTCCACCCCGCGGCTCCACATCCCTCTCTCTAATTACACAATTAAAATCCCCTCCAACAATTGTTACACTAGGCAAATCCCGACATGCATAAATCATGTAATCCCAAACAAAGTCCACTTTCACTTTCCTTGCCGCCTCCGCCGGCTTGTACATCCCTAAAAAACATACCCTAACTCCACTCCACTCCCCATCCACTCTAACCAGCCTACCCCCCCACACTCCTCCCATCGCAAAGGTTTGAAAGGGCCTGACACTGCCACCACTACCGCCACCCCCCCCCCTTTAATCTACTGGATGAACTGGCAAACACCTTATAGCCATTCAAAAGTAAATCCACACCACTCCTATAATTGTGTTCCTGTATAAAAGCAACTGTCACACCATACCTTCGCAACGTACACTCCACCCAAGCCCTCTTGATTTCATCCCTCAACCCGTTTACATTAAGTGTTAAACACTTGAAATCTATGTAAAGGGTTTTCCCCTAGGCCTCTGTGGAAGTTGTACCCCTGACTTCCCTTTACTCATTTTACCCGTTTGCTTCCCTCCCTTAAAAGTACCCCGCTCTTGCACCAAACCTAGGTCTTTTTTAGCAACTTCCACCAAAGGCTTTTTACAGATCCTCTGCTCCGGTGTCAGCACATCCTCACTGTCTGACAAATTGCCAGACCTTTTACGTGTCCTCTGTATTGCTTCCACACTACTTGCATTCTCGGTCTGATGGACCTCCACCTGCACATCCTCCATAATTAAGTGTTGGTCCTCTGGACTGGCACTCTCCACACTTTCCACCACATTCAGTGCATCTATCAAACCATCATTAGTGTTTACACTTAGCACCGGCAAAGGGTCGTCCAATATTTCCTTTAATATTTGTTCCAATGGTACATCCTCTGCCGGACTCTCATGGTGATCACAGTCAACCACTGGCGTAACAGATTCCTGCATTAGAGTCTGACAAACCACCTGAGATCCCTCCACAATCTCACTCCAGAGTTTCGTCTGCTTCTCCCGTTGCGTCTCCTCCTTCCGTTCCTCCCTCTGCGCCTGCACTTCCACTACTCGTTGCTCTGGAACCTGTCTGGGTCCCACCCTCCTCATGCAGTCAGCCACCACATGATTGTAGGTGCCACACAGGCGACACGTCCTGCGCTGTCCCATGTAGGTCACGTACACTTGGGTCCTGATGTCTGGTAGAACAACGTAGGACGGTATAGGGTGCCTCAAGGTCATTTTCAACGAGAACGACCCCTCAAAGAGGCCCATTAAAGGTCCCTCGCTCCACTTTCCAGGTGTAGCTGTGTGTATCGTACCGTACGCACTGAAGACTGTACTGATGTCCATCGGGTCCGCTTCGAATGGGACGTTCTTCAAACGTACCCAAGTGTACGTACGTGAAACGTCCTTCAATCGTACCTGAAGTCCAGTGTGCACCATGTATACATGATCCTGGTTTTGATCTACGAGTCGGTTATATACTTCCGCCGTCAGTAGCTTCACAAAGACCCTATTCATCCCATTCAGGGCAACGCCATACAAATCTCCTGTGTCAAGTCCATACACATCTCATAATATCGTCGGTAACACAGTCCCGGCAGTTGCAGGGTGTAGAACGCCCGTCACAAGGTCAACACAGACAGTATTCAAACGTCTCCTCCCTGCTGTCGCCATGTTGTTTTGGAAAACCAAAGTGCTGTAAAGCTTCGCCAGGGGTCAGGTAAGAGCACCGCACACCCTCGCACCACCAGAGCTGGGCTGCGACTTACAAACCAATGAAGTCTTTTAAGAACTATCTGAACAAGCACTTTACAAATATCTAATTCAACTGCGGAAATTTGACGCCAGTTTAATAATTACATCAGAAACAGTTGAGAATGAGATGTACAAAGCATGACACTAAACAAGAAGTCATGGTTCATCAAGTAGTGATGGCAGTTATAACAATTAGGATCAAACTATTTCAGTATTTCCTATTTATGTTCATACACTTTTTTTTTTTCTCTAATGGAATATTTTCACCCGTTTTTATTCGATCTGGCAAGATAGTCAGAGGGAGTGGGGAGAGAGCTTCCTGTAAAAATTAATTATATCGAGAGAATTAGAGGTAGCTACAGTGTAGCTAATTTTTCTGAGTAGAAAACCTGGAAGTGGAGAGCAGTGCTTCTCTCTAATGTACTCCCTCCATCCACCTCCTTCCTCCACCTCTTCCTCCACCCTCCATTAATCCTGCTTAGACTTCTTTGGCTTCCATTCAACTGTATTCACTTCCTTCTTTGCCCTCCATTCACCTCTCGTCTTCCCCCTCCTCCATCCTTTCTTGCACTCCTTCCATCCACCTCCTCTTACACCCCTGCTTCATACCTTCATTCATTCAATCTTGCAAACCATACTACACCTAATTCTGCACTTCCTCCATTTTTTCTTACACCACTTTTAGACCCTCATATTTGCCCCCTTATATACACCCTTCGCAACACCCCCTCCACCATGCACTCTATTAACCCTCTCCTACACCCCCTCCTGCAACCCTTCCCAAAGCCCACATGCTATCGCTCCTATAACCCTCTTCTACCTCGTAAACTAGCCTCCTCCACTCCAGTATATGGGTACCTGTACTTTCTCATTACTACAGACACCACGCAGACGTGGCCAGAGAAGTGAACATTTTTGCTTAAATCCGCAGAGTGCTCTGGTAAACACCATGAAGACACTCATGTGTAATTGTTTCCGGGACACATTCACAAGTTCAATGTTGTGAATGCGAATGAATCCTCAATATTTAAGAGAAATCATCCCTTTTCTTATTAACATTATGGATGGAAAAAAGCATACAAGACTAATATATAAGCAATGTGGGGAATCAAAGATGACACAAAATTCATTCAACGTACTTAATAAAAAAAAAACACTCAAACATGAAGTATCTCCTAACTAAATCAAAATAATTAAAAAGTATGACATTATTATGAACATGAATCAGTGGCAAATATACAAGATCAGCAAGAAAGTAATATAGATGTGCACAGTACGAGGCTGACTGGCTCTGATCCTCTGAGATCAACTGTTACATAAACTGCACAGACAAAAAAAATACCAGATCGTCACCATAATAGGCACAAGACTGACACCATTGGTATAAGAACATGAACCCTAATGTGAAGCACACGACGGTCAACACTGTATGTAATGTACACGAAGTCTTGGGTGAACCGTTACATGAAACCGTGAGACAAGTTGGTCGGAGTCCCGGAGGCGACGAGTAACGAATGGGTAATGAAAAATCTACTCACAGAATGACACAGGCCCAAACATACGTTGTAGCCTTCCACAAATGATGAAGTTGAAGTTAAAGTTGATGTTTTATTCCAAAGTCTCAGAGTTCATATAATTCCTAGCAGCCTAGCTGGCCGATCAAAACATATGGTAATTGTCAGAGCTGTGTAGCACCACCCACAACCCCAGAGAGTAGTGTGGAGGGAGATAGGTAGGTGGTGCTGGCGTCTGCATTCTTCTGTGTTTCACACAAACAAACACCCCATACCACAGTTATACATACACTCACACAAAATTTTGTTCAGTTGCATGAACCTTACCCATACACTGTACCATATCAAGACGTATATATGAAAAATAGCACACTGAATAAAAGAAGTCGTATATGGAAACCAATATTCATACTGTTACTACTTAACCAGTCAGGGAAATAATTTGATGGCCCAGTAACATACGAATGAAAATATGATTCCAAAATGAACTCACAACCCAGTAAGTAGTATCCAAGTTTTGAATGTAAGCAAAAGTAACCTGGTAAAAGGATTGTTTGCAGACGTCATATGATCCGAATTTTTTTTTAAAGACGTCAGGGAATAAGCCAGGCCAGAAATATGAGCTCTTGAACTGTAACCAAATATTACAGTGTGAGAGATGACCAGCTACTTGTTGGTCCATCATAACAACAGGTTCTAGACCTGGCCTTGGGACAGCCAGGAGACATTGGTCCTCTTTACCTGACTCAAAAGTATTTAAAACAGACTCATACAGGAGATAATCAGTGTAGGTAAATTTGAAAGATTTCTTTCTTTTACATAATTTACCATTAGCAGCAAGGTTATACCAGTTTTTGAAGAGATTGGTAATTGTGTTGAAGGTTTAGAAAAGTCATCCTATGATATATTCAGGTGTGTAAAGAGTGCATTTGTCTAAGAATTAGATTAAATACACTTCCCAATTCTGGCCCAGAGTCCAGAACAATAGCTACAGTACCTTTTCCGTTGGCAGACAGCAGCCACCAAGAGAGGTTGTGTAAAACAATTACAGGTTACTAGTGTCTTTTCATTCTGTCTCATAAAAACATAAGATAACAGATACATCTTACTACTTCTACTTACTCTTAGGTCACATTACATATGTATGTACATGAATACACACCCATTTGAGTTTTCTATTTTTCTTAATAGTTCTTGTTACTTCCTTTCATCTCCATGGGATAGTGGAAAAGAATCTTTCCTCCGTAAGCCATGCGTGTCATAAGAGGCGACTAAAGTGACGGGAGCAAGGACCTAGTAACCCCTTTTCATTTATTAGTAAATGTGAAAAGATGAAAAACTTTAAAAAGTTGGGTTGCATGAATGCTTTTGTTTGTATTGCAGAAAAGATGATTGTGAATGCTATGAATGACAAGAAGCTGGATATTCTGGCTTTAAGGGAAACAAAGCTGAAGGAGTTAGGAAGTTTCAACTGAAATAAATAAATGGAATTAGGTGCATGAGAGAGTTAGAGCTAAGGAAGGAGTACAAATAATGTAATGAAAAGAGGGAATATAAATGTATAAATTAAATGATTATGTAGAATAAAATAAAGGATGGGTGCAAGAAGTGGGTTATACTAAGTGTTTAAAGCACCTAAATAATAGGAGTTTCGAGGACAGAAAAGGAGATTTTGGGATATGTTAAGTGAGTTTTTAGGGTAGTGTGAACCAAGTGAAATAATAATTTTGGTGGGGGACCTAAGTGCTAAGGTGCGATAAACTATTGTAGAGGGAGTATTAGGTAAGTTACTTTACTTGGATTTATATCAAAAAGTATATCTGTTAGCCGCATTGGGCACACTTAGGCACAGTTTCCCATGTCTTTAGATTTTTGCTTACGATGACTCCCCGTTTTTTTTCACATTCTGTATGATCAAGAACTACATCAACTAGTTTATATGAATGAGGACAATTTCCATTTCCAAAGATTAGAACTATGCTTGTCCACCCTGACCTGCATCTGCCACTCCTCAAACCATAACATTAATTTCTCAAAAAATTCCTTAAGCTGAATAGAATCCTTTTTAGAATCTATTATTCGGTCTTTTTTTTTTTGGCGTGTGTCATCAGCGAATTCACTCATGTCAACTGTTATTCCTTCGTCAAGGAGTGGACCTAAAACTGATACCCGTGGAATGCCACCAGTGACTGATCCTTCTTCGAATTTCACCCCATTTACACAGTCATTGCTTTCCAGTGGTCAGTCACGCTTCGATCCATGTTAGAATCTTTCCTCCTGTTCCTTGGGCTACCACTTTTCTTTACAGTGTTTTGTGAAGTACTCTCAAGAATGCTTTACTAAAATCCAAATAAACAACATTATGTTCTGTATCGTGGTCCACTGCCTCAAATGCTATATTAAAGGTCAACAAATTTGTTAGGCAGGAATTCCCTTTAGTGAAACCATGTTGAGGCTCATTAATAAAATTATGCTCATTAAGCACCCATGAAAATAGTTCGTCGGGGCCCTGACATTTATTTTGCTTTAATCTGTCTACTTTTTTGATAAACATCTCTCCTTACAGTAATATTACTTAATTTGATTTCTTCAGGACCTAAATTATTATTTATTTCTGAGTTATAATTAAAGTCTGCGTGTGTGAAGACTGATAAGAAATAGCTATTAAAAAGAGAGCACATTTCCTGCTCATTATCAGTAAGTTGTCCAGACTATTTTTCCCCCTATCTTTGTCTTATACACTTGAAAGAATATTTTTTTTAGATTTGCCTTTAATTCACTAGTACTTTAATTTCATGGTCGCTTTTAGTCTTTCATTTTAATCGGCAGAATGAAAATCGGGAACTTTTACTGTATTATTTATATTCTCGTACTCCCTGGAAATATTAAAGGTAATAGATTTGTGATCACTTGCGCCGAGGTTTTGAGTGATCTTTAGATTATATACGATCTTTAGATTATAAACCAGGTCACGTATATTATTACCTCTGGTAGGTTCTCTTACAAACTGCTTCAAAAAGTAGTCCTGAACTACTACCAGGAAGTTATTGGACTCTAAATTGCCTATTAATGTAGTCCAGTTAGTTTGACTAAATTTAAAATCCCGTATTAGTACCACGTCATCATGTCTTACCACGTTATCATGTCTTACCACGTTATCATGGCTTACCACGTTATCATGTCTTACCACGTTATCATGTCTTACCACGTTATCATGTCTTACCACGTTATCATGTCTTACCACGTTATCATGTCTTACCACGTTATCATGTCATACCACGTTATCATGTCTTACCACGTTATCATGTCTTACCACGTTATCATGTCTTACCACGTTATCATGTCTTACCACGTTATCATGTCTTACCACGTTATCATGTCTTACCACGTTAGCATGTCTTACCACGTTATCATGTCTTACCACGTTATCATGTCTTACCACGTTATCATGTCTTACCACGTTATCATGTCTTACCACGTTATCATGTCTTACCACGTCATCATGTCTTATTACGTTATCATGTCTTACCACGTTATCATGTCTTACCACGTCATCATGTCTTACCACGTTATCATGTCTTACCACGTTATCATGTCTTACCACGTTATCATGTCTTACCACGTTATCATGTCTTACCACGTTATCATGTCTTACCACGTTATCATGTCTTACCACGTTATCATGTCTTACCACGTTATCATGTCTTACCACGTTATCATGTCTTACCACGTTATCATGTCTTACCACGTTATCATGTCTTACCACGTTATCATGTCTTACCACGTTATCATGTCTTACCACGTAATCATGTCTTACCACGTTATCATGTCTTACCACGTTATCATGTCTTACCACGTTATCATGTCTTACCACGTTATCATGTCTTACCACGTTATCATGTCTTACCCGTTATCATGTCTTACCACGTTATCATGTCTTACCACGTTATCATGTCTTACCACGTCATCATGTCTTACCACGTCATCATGTCTTACCACGTTATCATGTCTTACCACGTTATCATGTCTTACCACGTTATCATGTCTTACCACATTATCATGTCTTACCACGTTATCATGTCTTACCACGTTATCATGTCTTACTACGTTATCATGCCTTACCACGTTATCATGTCTTACCACGTTATCATGTCTTACCACGTTATCATGTCTTACCACGTTATCATGTCTTACCACGTTATCATGTCTTACCACGTTGTCATGTCTTACCACGCCATCATGTCTTATCACGTTATCATGTCTTACCACGTTATCATGTCTTACCACGTTATCATGTCTTACCACGTTATCATGTCTTACCACGTTATCATGTCTTACCACGTTATCATGTCTTACCACGTCATCATGTCTTACCACGTCATCATGTCTTACTACGTTATCATGTCTTACCACGTTATCATGTCTTACCACGTTATCATATCTTACCATGTCATCATGTCTTACCACGTTATCAAGACTTACCAATTTCGTCCCAAAGATGTCTTCTTCTGTCACGTTCTATATTTGGACGTCGGTATATCACACGTAAAAACTTTTTCTTAACCTCCAAGAAAATCTACCCAGATATATTCTGTCTAATCCATCGCCAAAAGCAACATGGCGACAGCAGGGAGGAGACGTTTGAATACTGTCTGTGTTGACCTTGTGACTGGCGTTCTAAACCCTGCAACGGCCGGGACTGTCTTACCGACGATATTACGAGATGTGTATGGTCTTGACATAGGAGATTTGTATGGCGTTGCCCTGAATGGGATGAATAGAGTATTTGTGAAGCTACTGACGGCAGAAGTTTATGACCGACTCGTAGATCGACACCAGGATCATGTCTACACGGTGCACACTGGCCTTCAGGTACGATTGAAGGACGTTTCACATACGTACACTTGGGTACGTTTGAAGAACGTCCCATTCGAAGCGGACCCGACGGACATCAGTACGGTCTTCAGTGCGTATAGTACGATACACCAGCAACACCTGGAAAGTGGAGCGAGGGACCGCTGATGGGCCTCCCTGAGGGTCGTACTCGTTGAAAATGACATTGAAGCACCCCATACCGTC
>WNWK01012765.1:0-58165 GCA_009830355.1 Cherax destructor | reverse complement strand
TATGTCAAAGGTCTTAACCCTTTCGGGGTCCAAAGGGGCCCTCAAACTCGTTCTCAGGGTCCAAGAATTTAAAAAAAAAAAAAAAATTTTTCTTATGAAATGATAGAGAATCTTTTTCCGATCATAACGCCACAAAAATTATGAAATTTGATCGAAAACTAACGAATTATGCTTTGCAAGTTAGTGGCAGCCATGACACTTACGCATCGGCGATTTCGCCCACTTTGAGCCCTATTTTCGGCAGATTCCAATGTGTCAGGCAACTAAAATTAGAGCTATTTCGCTAGAACTCCATTTCTTCTATCAATTGAATACAAGAAACCGCCTATTTACCTATTACAACTACCCAAAATAGTGGTCAGAAAATGGAATTTGGCCAATTTCACACAAATTTCAAACGTGCCAGTTTCAAAATAGGTCCAGAATAAACAAGGCAGACATTCCTTGGCACTAAAATAACGTCTTCTCTGTTCATTAGTCACGTTTCCAGGCCCTCTTACATTACTTTGCTTTTCATTTTGAATTTTTATTCTCGCAAACAAATAGAAGATTTACTGTTATGTATACAACTGCATCATTGTAAAAATGGTATAAATAATATTATAGCACTTGTGCATGAATATTAGACTCGCCAGTTGATGTGTATTGGATGCATGGTGTATTTGTTTACTCTTGAACATCGTCAAAAATCGAACATTTTCACTACTTTGAGCTCAATTTCAAGGTACTTGTCATTGTCAAACCAATCAAAATCATCTCTATTTCTGTAATATATCTTCCAATCTATCAAATGAGACCAAGAAAACGAGAATACATCAATAAATACCATACGAAAATAGACTGCAAAGTCGCTGTTTTAAACCCAAAAAAACATGGTCAGAGTTTTATTTTCCTCATTATGCACTGTGTGGTGCAGGATTTTTATACTGCGACACTGACCGCCATAAACCCATTCTATCACATCTAGGCCTAACAGCCTGTTTCTGCTTGATTTGAGGGCGCTAGAATTTAGGCGTACTAGTAAGTCAATAACCCCAGGGCGTAAGCCGTCTATACATCAATAACCCTGAAAGGGTTAAGGACTTATAATTTTCTGGAACACCAGCTCCATAGAAGTGTTCTCTCAATGAGGTGAGATAGTCTTCTCGCCAAATTTTTCCAGCGTTCAATCACTTTATTAAGGTGTTTGAATTTACGTCTGAGTTGTTCAGGTTCGAAATGAGTAGGATCCTCTATGATTTCTTTATCATTCATGGGAGGAACAGGTTCGAGCCTTCTGCCATGTAGTAAATGAGATGGACTTAACACTCCTAAATTGTCCGGATCATCGGTAACATACGTTAAAGGTCTGTTGTTGACTCTATTTTCTATTTCAGTTACGACTGTACGAAATTCTTCTAAGTCGATTCTCTGACGATGAAGAGTCTTCCTTAAACAACGTTTTACAATGCCTATCATTCTTTCGTAAAATCCGCCGTGCCATGGGGATTTAGGAGGAATGAATCTCCAACGACAATTGCGTTGATTCAGCATCTGTTGTACTTCAGGCTGCTCAAAAATCTTGTTTATGTAAGCAGCACCAGCAACAAAATTCGTTGCATTGTCTGATATCATCAGCCTGGGACATGCCCTTCTGGCTGCAAACCTTCTAAATAATTTGATAAAGGTTTCAGCAGACATATCAGTAGCTACTTCTAGATGTACTGCTCTAGTTGTAGCACAGGTGAACAAACAGATGTACACCTTGATAGGAATTTGGTCAACTGTTTTAGTTAAAATTATTGGTCCCGTGTAATCTACACCTGTCACCTCAAATGGAGTGATATGACATACTCTTTCAGAAGGGTATGGAGGTGGACCTGGATACTGACATACTCGCATATCATAATGACGACAAGAATACAGTCTCTGATTTGTTTCTTCACACTTTGTCGACCTTGAGGTATCCAGTAGGATTGACGTATATGACAAAGAGTGTCAGCTACACCACCATGTAACACGTTACTGTGGGCATTCTGAATAATCAGTCTTGTTAGCCAATGATTCTTGGGGATCAATACTGGATGTATTGTTTCCTTAGGTAGTGAAGAATTATGAATTCTTCCTCGACATCTTATAATTTTTTCTGAGTCGAGATAAAGTCCTAAAGAATTAATCATATCAGGTTTCTTTGGAGATTTATCCTGAGTTTCCAGAAATCTATACGCTGTAAGAAAACATCTTTCTGTATTAACTTTATCCTGTATTTAATGGGTTCAAGTAATTCATAATTAGGTTTCATAACTTTAATGAATTTAAAGACAAGAGCTGTAACTCTTAAGAGTTTACCCAAAGATGAGTATTTAGATCCATCAATGACTATTTCTTTTGTGTCTGCAGTATTTAAACAGATTATTTCTGCTGTGTTCAGACTGTTTCTTCTGGCATAATGTAAGCTTTTTGCTGTGGCCAGTTATTTTCATTAGAGAGCCAGTTAGGTCCGTGGAGCCATAATTTATTATCCACAAAGTTCTTGAGTGGGATACCACGTGACAACATGTCAGCTGGGTTCTCTTGCATAGAGACGTGGAGAAAGACATAGTCTCTCTGCATCTCTCTTATTTCTGCTACTCTATTCTGTACATAGACCAACTTACTCTTATTATTTCTTAACCACTGGAGAACTGCTTCATTGTCACTCCAGATCACAGTTTTTTCAATAGTGAGATGATCAAGTACTTTGTTGAGATAGACAGCTAATTTGTACCTACATAGAGTGCTGTCAGTTCCAATTGTGGTACTGTTCTGACCTTCAAGGTGCAACCCTGGCCTTTGAAGTAATTAAAGTACTTCCTTCAGCGTTACTCATGTAAGCTACAGCGCCATAACCTCTTGTTGACGCATCACAGAACACATGTAATGTGTACTTGTTTCCCTCTTGACCTATTTGTCTGGGAAATTTAATTTGATGAAGTTGTTTAAACTCCTTGGATATTTCATCCCATTCTTGACTCATTTCTTGAGGCAAGTTCTCATCCCAACCTATTTTGAGCTTCCATGCTTCTTGCATAAGCATTTTACCCTTTATGGTAATTGGTGAGACGAGTCCTAGAGGATCAAAACATTGTGATACCTCTGACAGTAAACTACGTTTAGTAAGTGTACTGCTTGATTTATTGGTCATCTTTTTGAGACTCAAAGTGTCTTCCTGTGTGTTCCAATTAAGTCCAAGCATGTTGTGGCATTCAGGAATTTCAGCTTCAGGGAAATCTTCTAATTATTCCCACAACACTTACATTATAATGACCACGTAAACTAACTGCAATGCAATTAATTGTTTTAAATTGTTATCTCACTCAATTAGTTGCATTGCTGCAATAAATTGCTACAATTAATTGATATGTTCAACTTATATTCAAACTTTAAAACTTAGATATGCAACTTTACTTATTTTATAAATTATCAACCATAACTTTATATTATTTTATTATTATTATTGCCTTAATTTGTTTAATCTGATTTAATTAATTTTATAATGAAGACAAAAGTACAAAACTATGTTCAAATTTCATAGCTTAAATACTCACCATTACTCATTGTATACTATCTACAAAAATTCTTACAATTTAGTTTTAAGTTAATTTTAAGTCTGCCCAAAATGCCCTGCATACTAGGGGCTTTTGGCATGTACACCTCATGTAATCTCAATAACCAAATGTAATTCTTTGTATCATGTCCAAATAAAAATATTATTATTATTATTATTATTATTATTATTAATTGATTTGAATTTGTATTCCACATCCTTAGAGGCATATTTGCTTCTTTCATCTCCTTGTTAGCTTCTCTGTATAAGGATTTCAAATCCTCCTCTTTATTCACTGTACCTTGAAGATTATCCACATAGAAACTTTTCTTTAAGATTTCTTTGAAGGGACTTTCAGATTTCTTCAAATGTGTATTAAGAGTAGCTTCTAGTAAGAATGGAGAGATGCTGCACCAAATAATACTGACTTGAAACGATAAGTTTTCACAGGACTTTGAAGATCATGTGGATTTTCTGGCCACAAGAATCGAGTATAATCTCTATCTATTTCTTGTAGTCCTACTCTTAAGAAAGCTTTGGAAATATCAGCCGTGTAGGCATATGGATTTGTGCGAAATTTCATAAGCACGTCTCCAAGCTTCTCAGTTAGTGAGGGTCCGGTCATCAGACAGTCATTAGGGCTTGCTACATCTTTATTTGCACGTGCGCTGCAATTGTATACAACACGTAGTGGAGTGGTTTCAGAATTTTTCCTGACTCCGTGGTGCGGTAGATAATGAGCATCTTTCTTCAACTTATCTTCGACTATTTCCTCAATGAATTTATTGTCTAACTGTTCTTGTATGATATTATCATAGACAGTCAGCAGCTCTGGATTCTTCCTGAGCTCATGTATTTGTGCTTTCATTTATCCGAAAGCCATGCGATAATTGCTAGGTAGATGTGGTGGATTTAATTTCCATGGTAACCTAACCCAATACTGTCCATCTTCATATTTGACAGTGTCCAAATATTGGTTATAAGTCTCAGACTCCTGTGGGCTTGGTTTATTTACATCTAAACCTATCGCATCTAAATCCCACAACTTATCAACTGGCTCATTCATTTCTTCCAGTAATGATAATTTTTGCTGTGGTACATGATCAGCAGTTATTCTTGTAACTAGTACATTTTCTACTGAATCAATTTCAGCTTCTTTCCCGCTTTGAGAGGGAATTGGACCACATATCATATGGCCGCCAGCTGTTTTCAGCAAGTGAACAACATGTTTACTTACTATATTTTCCACAAAACAGTGATAATAATCACTTCCAATGATTAAATCAATTGGACTAATTGTGTCCGTCTGTATGTCAGGACAGGCTAATTTGACCTTGGCTGCCTTCAGTGATGCAACTGTATCTCTTAATCCCCGGATCTGCACTGACTTAGGCAAATCATCGACTACCACAGCTTCTACTGTCTTTTTCCTGTTTCCTAGACCAACAGTGAATCTGGCTAGGTCATATTTCTGCTTACCAGAACTTTGGAAAAATCCAGCTATTTCTAACTGTATTTTGGCATGGGGTTGTTTATTCAGTCTTTGCAACACTGTTCGTCTTATGAAAGACCTTTGTGATCCTTGATCAAAGTGTTAGCACCTTGGTTTTGTGTAATTTATTGGATAACTCTACTCGAGCTATTGGGAGAGCAGTCGATTTAGACTTATCTCTCACATTTAATGCTGTTGTTTGTTGACTTCCTGACTCTGTGGAAGTCGGTTGTTCAGTATAAGTGCTTGGGCATAATGCTGTGTGATGCATTCCCTTGCATTTAAAACACTTCTTCAGTGAGCATTTACCTCCCTTGTGTTCACCTAAACACTTAGTGCACCTTTTCAGCTGTTGAGCACGTTGTTTCCGTGCCTCCATTGTTGTGTATTAAATGCAATACTGTGCCCAATGTGTTCCATCACAAAGTACACATTTTGGAGTACGTTTATGTGTGACAGTCTGTTTACTGTCTGTTGTGTTCACAGCTTGATAAGTGCCTACATGGGATTTCCCATTATGTGGTTTAGTGGGAGTAGGTACACTCTTTTTGTACTGAGTTGAAGGTTTATTATCCACAACAGGATTAGTGGATTTCTCATCTTGTCTCGTTGCTTGCATGCATGAGACTATTGTTTGTAAACCATCGCTAATTTCTTCACAAGTGAAATAGCGTTTATTGAACATAATATTTAAATGTTCAATGGTTTGTGTTGACAGTTTATCTTGTATAATACCACTGATAAACCAATCACATTGCCTTAGATCATATTTAACTCCTAGAGTTCTAAGACTATTGTCTAATGTGATTCTAAATGACTGTAAGTCTGAAAGACAATGTTTGGGTGGTTTCAAGCTTGATATTAAGACTGCATGTCTAACCCTGGCTTTGTCAGCATCAAGGTAATTACAGTGGTACCCGACTTATGATATTTTTCATTCCAGAATGCTGTTCAAGTGCCATTACCAAACGAATTTATCCCCATAAGGAATGATGTAAAATAGACTAGTCCTTTTAGACCCCAAAATTACACTTACAAAAGCATTTAAAAAATAAACTTACATAAAAGGGTGAGTTTGGGGACCATCGTAAGTCGGGGTACCACTGTATCTGCTAAGACACGTAAGGCTAGAGCATAATTGCCTTTGACCACCGGAAATGACTTAATCAGTTCATAGGGTTCACCTTTCACGAGATATCTGAGATAATTGAACTTAGCAATCTCATCTATGTCAGGACGTGAATTCACTAAAGAATTAAACCCACTAATGAACTCTTCATAATCATTACCTTCAAAAATAGGCATAGCTAATTTGGGAAGACTCGGTAAGCCTACACCAGATGTGGCAGGTGTGACAGGTGTTGGGACAGGTGTCTGCTGACCACTAATTACAGTAGGTTTCTGTGACAAAGTTTTGCGGCAGATACCCTGTATTCCTGTCCACCTTAATTGTTGCCCACTAAAGGCATCCAAGACACTTTTAATTTCTTCCTCTGATGGGTTTGTATCTAGAAATTCCCTTTCATAATTCTCATAGCCTGAATTAATGATTTCCAGACGTTTATTAAATAACTGAGATTTAATTTCCAACTGATCATAGTCTATTTTTGTGTCTTGGGTTAAACCTATACAGACTGAAATTAATTGCTCAAATTGTGTAATTTTCGTCTGTAATGTGTTGAATTTTGTGGTTAATGACGACATTTTGCTAGTATAATGACTAACAACACACTTAGTGTTTAAAAACTCCAGCTGAGTTTGTTTTGACTGCGTCAGCACACTGCTGACCCACTAACCGTGTCTCTCAAGGTCAGTGGCCTTGAGGGGTGCAGAGTACATATGAACAAACCTTGTTTATGTCCTGAATTGCTGTCTCAGCTAAACTGAGTCTCAGCACTGACGTCACTTCACACATTATATATTACACATATATATACATTACACATATATATTCAATGTTTATATACATATATATGTCACTGTTACAATGTTAATTAATATGAAAGTTTAAACTTAATATCACTTCCTATATTATATAAGAGACAAACATAATACACAGTTTCTTCTCTTAATTTGTGTCTATAAACATTATAAACACTGTGTGTATATATAAACTGTTTATACTATACACATTCACAGACCAGCCGTACACAGTCCAGTCTGCTTCTCGCTGAGTTAGCAGAAATGATCACCAGTAACTGCCGCGTGGGTGAGTGGGGTGATCCCCCAGTACTGTCCCCCAACCATGGGTGACCCGACTACCGTTTCTTCCTGGGTGTCGGGTGAGCGCCTGCCGGCTCGCGTTTTCTATGCCTCGCGAGCTTCCCATACTCTTTGATTGAGAGTAGGGACTCATATATTCTGGTTTCTTTTGTAAAAACACTAGTTTTACAGCTTTTCTCGAAGGACCTTGGATCGTAGATATTTATACACTGGAGTATAAATCTTTGGACCACCATGTGGCCACTCTCCTGGTTCGAATACGATCAAACTTCCATTTCGTAAGGACCAAAACTGTGGAGGATGTGCACCTACGATATAATGTACTGTGTAACTTGCTACTTAGCTTATTGATGAATCCAAGAAGTCGCAGCCATCCCGACTCCTTCACAGGGAGACATCCATGGCCTCATTCTCCACTGGGCTGTAATATAAACATCAAGTGAGTATAATTATTGCCCCAAAGGAGCGTATGTCCATATTTCAGTCTTTTATGGACTGAAAGGCGGTTTACTCACGTTTTGGACTTAAAAGTCCACGCATAACCGCCACCATATACGGCGGAAATGCTGTCTTGATTGTAGAAGCCGCTGAAGAATCATCGTCTTGTTTCGATAGAGTTCACTTGCGATTGTCTCTACGTTTGTCTTGTTACAGTAAACAGAAGCTGCGCACACTTTTGAATATACAGCGATGTTGATGTTATTCACTAAACGCACTGGAACAGAGTTCTTATCTTATTTCCCGATGTTAGTGGAGATTAAATTAGAATAACGGACGCATACAACTAATGTCTTTGTTGAGTTACGTCGCCTCGAGCCGTATGACCCCTCGTGTCGTATGACCCCTTCGGAGGCTGATTTCAATCTGACTTCGTGCAGTCTCTTGTAGCCTCGTGCAGCCACATGGTGCCTCGTGGTGCCCAGCATGCTGTGATCAGCACAATTTTCAACAATTGCTACACGCCGCCACAAGTGGCAATTAAAATGTTTGTGTTCTCTAAATATTTAGAGCCCTGGAACACATGATTGTATTGTTCAAGTGTGGAAACTAATACAACAGTTTACTATAATCTTCCTGTTACGGCAAAGAGTTACATTTATCTCAAATGTCTATTAACTCACATACACTCGCTGTACTTGGTCAGACCACGTGACACACTGTGGTCAGTACATCTGGTCTGAGTTAATTTGTTTATGCACCCAGACTCGCCCGTCTAGCCCCTTCCTAGGGGTGGAAAGGGTGGGCCCTTAACAAGGGTAGTAAGGGCGCATACTCCTTTGGGAATTTTTCCACACGGCCACCCTGCCTTGTGGGATCCCAGTTTAATAAAAATAAAAAAATATAAAATAAATTTTATTAGACATGTACAAAGTGTACACACTAGTTATAGGTAAAATGGGGTGCAGTGCCAGCCTAATGCTGAGCATTGTGGGCATTCTTTTTTAACAGTCTGATGGTAAAATTATGGTTGATAATTTACAAAATAAGTATACATAATTGTGTATTTACCTTAAGATCCAAACCAAAACGTTTCCCTCTGCTAACGATATTACGTTTGTATTCATTCCTCAAATGACATGTTTGGCCCGAGAGCCTGGTCAGCATAGAAAGGGTCATAACTACTCGGTGTGCGTCATATTAAAAAATCTGGGACCACTTAGTACCTTTTGGGAGCACCAGTTAAATTGAGAGCCAGCTAGAGCAAACACTGCAGCAAACACCAAGGATTCACTGATGTCATGTCATATTAACACTCCTTTTAAGTGGAAAGTGATGTCGGCAGGCTGGCAGGCCAGCTGGCTGGCCACCTGGCTGCCAGCAGCTGGCTTGCCAGCTGGGTACCTGATTGGCTGTCTTTGTATCCGTCTGTGTGTCTGTATTTATCTGTCTCTTTGTCTCTATCTGTCTCTATCTCACAGGAACACATACGTAAATACAATTATACCTAGTGTAAATTACCTAGGATAACTCAAAAAATCCAGACAAAGTGTTACACTGTGCTTGTGATCTGCATAATACCATTTGGTTCATGAGCTACTCTCTGAGACAAGCAGACAGAAAGGAGATGACACACAGACAGACAGAAAGACAGACAGACAGATACAGACAGACAGACAAATTTGAATAACAAATAAAGGGAAGCAGTGTAAGCATCAAATGTCATCACTGGACTGATAAGAAGAGATAAGACTAGCCTCACCCACACCAAATGTCACCAGTCATGATTAGTGGAGATCAGATGAGATAAGGCGGTGACACATATCTTACATAATGCTTAGTGTTGAAATTTATTGTAATGATTATTACATATTATTATTTTTATTATTATTATTATTATTATTATTATTATTATTATGCATTATCATTATTATTATTATTATTATTATTATTATTATTATTATTATGCACTATCATTATTATTATGCACTATCATTATTATTATCATTTGAGTACAATTTCAGTACCTAATATTACTGTCAGAACACAGATTGGCTATGAAATCACAAGAACTACTACAAATTGTAATTATCAGAACATAAAAATTATATAAAATAATGAAAAAATGAGAAAAAAAGGTATATCGGCAACGATTCTGCAAGCAGAAGGACTCCTGTTGCTGTCAGGTGAGCATCCAGAGCCAACTTCTCCGCCTCATATCTCAGTAACTACTGACCCTAGATTTTTTTTTTATTCCAATACACTTAAAAAAATGTGCTCTTCGTTTCTATAATTTTTTTTTTTCGAAATATTCGGGGCAGTAGCGGTAAGAACGTATATATACGTTTGGACCGTTTAAGGGTTAAGTTGTGAAATTTGAATATAAGTTGAACATAATAATTTATTAATTGCAGCAATGCAAATAATTAAACCAGATCAGACAAACTAAAACCATTAGTTGTATTGGGTACACTTGTATCATGCATCAAAATAAAAATATTATATTATTATTATTATTATTATTATTATTGTGTGGGTTAAGAATCCATTGCTAGTGTGTGCAACAGTGGTTTGTAGTTATTGGAAGGTTGATGCTGGATGGAAGAGGAATCATTGCTAGAATGAAGATATTATTATTATTATAAATCTCCATCTTTGACTACCTCGCATTAGTTTTTTTTTTTTTTAACGTTGGCCATTTCCCACTGAGGCAGGGTGACCCAAAAAGAAAGAAAACCCAAAAAAAAGAGAGAAAATACTTTCATCATCATTCAACAATTTCATCTCACGCATACATAATCACTGTCTTTGCATAGGCGCTCAGATGCAACAGTTTAGAAGTCCCTCCAAACTGCCAATATCCCAAACCCCTCCTATAAAGTGCAGGCATTGTACTTCCAATTTCCAGGACTCAAGTCCAGCTAACCGGTTTACCTGAATCCCTTCACAAAATATTACCCTGCTCACACTCCAACAGCCCGTCAGGTCCCAAAAACCATTAGTCTTCATTCACTCCTATCTAACACGCTCACGCACGCTTGCTGAAAATCCAAGCCCCTTGCCCACAAAACCTCCTTTACCCCCTCCCTCCAACCTTTTCGAGGACGACCCCTCGCATTAGTATTAACATAAAATAAAGATTTATTAAAAAGGTAACCACTCTTATGCTCTCTAGACTTAAGTAGTTTTTAAGTATCAGGATTAGTCTGCCCGAAATGCCCCGGCATAATAGTTGCTTTCTTTGTACTTAACAAATTAAAATTGTAATTACACATTGTAACCTTTGCAAAGAAATAAAATCTTTATCTTTTATGTTTAAAGAGGTTTGGAAGGGCATGTGAGATGTAATTTTAGCATGGCTCTGGCAAGACATGGATAGTGTGAATAATGGTAAAGCGTTTCTTGTTTGGGTCTCCTACATTGTTGGGAGATACCCAGTGATAAAAAAAAATCATGTTTGTTTCTTAATAGCTAGTATTCCTGTAATATTTCCTTTCCAGTGTAGGAAGTTTGATCATGGGTAATGAGCTCCAAAACCATTAACACATACAGTGGACCCCGCCTAACGAGCAAAATTCATTCCAGAAGCCTGCTCAAGTGCCATTACCGAATGAATTTACTTCCTTAAGAAATAATGTCACGTAGGTTAGTCTATTTCAGACCCCCAAAATACACTTCCACAAGCACTTACAATATTATACTTACATAATTGTACGATTTCGGGGTGCTCGTTAGGCAGGGGTCCACTGTATACTAATTCTTTCAACAAACCAGCCGTATCCCACCGAGGCAGGGTGTCCCAAAAGAAAACAAAAGTTTCTCTTTTAAATTTAGTAATATATACAGAAGGGGTTACTAGCCCCTTGCTCCTGGCATGTTAGTCGCCTCTACGACACGCATGGCCTACGGAGGAAGAATTCTGTTCCACTTTCCCATGAAGATAAGAGGAAATATGCAAGACCAAGAACTAGCAAGAAAATAGAAGAAAACCCAGAGGGGTGTGTATAATATATGCTTGTACATGTATGTGTAGTGTGACCTAAGTGTAAGTAGAAGTAGCAAGACATACCTGAAATCTTGTATGTTTATGAGACAGAAAAAAGGGACCAGCAATCCTACCATCAGGATGGTAGTACCTCCCTGGGTGGTTGCTGTCTACCAACCTACTTCCTAGGATTAACATGTGGATTCTCGGTTTTCGTTCACCTCCAAACTTAAACAATTATGTAAGTGTATTTTTGTAAGATCCTTTGTAAGTGTATTTTTGGGGGTCTGAAACGACTAATCTAATTTACATTTGTCCTTATGGGAACAAATTCGTTTGGTAACGGCACTCAAACAGCATTCTGGACAGAATTTTCAATGAAAACCGAGGGTCCACTGTATAATATATAAAGTTTATGTGGAAAATGGGGTATCAATATTATAGATGTTGGAAATTTATGGAATAAATGGTAGATTGTTATAAAGCTGAAGTGAAGTAAGGCTCAAATAGGAGATTAGTAGTAGAATTTTCCATTAAAAGTGAAAAACATATGTGATTTCATGGTGTTTATTATATTTATAGATGGATTGCAAAAGGAAGTGAATGCTAGAGCATTTTTGAGACATGCATATTTAGTAGATAATACAGTAAATCTGATAAAAGGGGGTTACTGATGACAGCATTTTTGGAGTATTTGTAAGGAAAGTTGCAGAGGTTGGTGGAGGAGTCTTTGATAGGGTGTGTAAAAGAATGAAATTAAAAGCAAACATGGTAATAAAGAATAAAATAATGAAAGTTAGCAGTAGTCAAGGCAATGAAAGACTGGATGTCATATATTCAGATTCAGATACAGTGGACCTCCGCCTAACGAGCACCCCGGAAATCGTACAATTATGTAAGTATAATATTGTAAGTGCTTGTGGAAGTGTATTTTTGGGGGTCTGAAATAGACTAACCTACGTGACATTATTTCTTAAGAAAGTAAATTCGTTCGGTAATGGCACTTGAGCAGGCTTCTGGAATGAATTTTGCTCGTTAGGCGGGGGTCCACTGTGCTTTATTTCTGTTAATATTACAAAGTGGGGTGTACATATGTTATTTATACAATTTATGAATTAGTTACGTATTACAAGAAGGCCAATAATATGCCTAGGTATGCCTAGGCATTTCAGGCAGTCTTATGATAGATCTTACTCAATAGTGACACAATGAATATACTGATATTAAGGTTAGGTAATTGTAGTGATTAACTAGGTTTACAAAATTGAGGTACTGTAGTTCAAACATTTAAGAATTTAACAATTAGTTTATATATTAATAGTAATGGAGGCAGCTCAGATGAAAACTCACACACACACATGAACTTTTAAATCTCTGCACCAAATTCACCTTAAACCAGAAAATAGTAGAGCCTACAAGATTAGAGAATACGCTGGACCTCATCTTCACCAACAATGATGATCTGATATGAAATGTCATCATATCAAAAACAATATACTCAGATCACAACATAATAAAGGTCCAGACATGCATGCGGGGAACCCAAGATATCCAATCTGATATCCAATCTTCCATTATCTAATTTTTTTGTTATCCTCATCACCTTACTCTTTCCTATATTCACTTTTAATTTCCTTCTTTTACATACCCTACCAAACTCATTCACCAACCTCTGCAACTTCTCTTCAGAATCCCCCAAAAGCACAGTGTCATCAGCAAAGAGCAACTGTGACAACTCCCACTTTGTGTTAGATTCTTTATCTATTAACCCCACACCTCTTGCCAACACCCGTATTCACTTCTCTTACAACTCCATATATAAATATATTAAACAATCACGGTGACATCACACATCCCTGTCTAAGGCCTACTTTTACTGGGAAATAATCTCCCTCTTGCCTACATACTCTAACCTGTGCCTCACTATCCTTGTAAAAACTTTTCACCGCTTTCAATAACCTACCTCCTATTCCATACATTTGCAACATCTGCCACATTGCCCCTCTATCCACCCTATCATATGCCTTTTCGAAATCCATAAATGCCACAAACACCTCTTTACCCTTATTTAAATATTGTTCACCTATATGTTTCACTGCAAACACTTGGTCTACACACACCCTACCCTTCCTAAAGCCTCCTTGTTCATCCGCTATCCTGCTCTCTGTCTTACTCCTAATTCTTTCAATAATAATTCTACCATACACTTTACCAGGTATACTCAACAGACTTATTCCCCTATAATTTTTACACTCTCTTTTGTCCCCTTTGCCTTTATACAAAGGAATTATGCATGCTCTCTGCCAATCCTAGGTACCTTACCCTCTTCCATGCATTTATTAAATAAAAACACTAACCACTCTAAAACTATATCCCCAGACATGCATGCGGGAGCCCCAGATCAACAAAATGTGATCAGCCGCGAGGGAGCTTTCTCCAAATTCAACTTCAATAACAAAAACATAAGGTGGGACCAAGTAAACCAAGTCCTAAATGATATAAACTGGGAAGATTGCCTAAGCATCACGGATCCTAACCTATGTCTAGAACAAATTAACTCTGTGGCACTCGAGGTTTACTCAAGGCAAATTCCCTTAAGGAAAAGGAGGAGAAGATGCAAACTAGAAAGAGAGAGGCGCTCCCTATACAGGCGAAGGCAAAGAATAACGGAGCGGCTACAGGAGGCCAATATATCTGAAATACGTAGGGAGACACTAGTCAGAGAAATAGCAAACATCGAATTAAAACTAAAGGAATCTTACAGGAATCAAGAGACGCGGGAAGAACTAAAAGCCATAAATGAAATTGAAAGAAACCCAAAGTATTTCTTTTCCTATGCAAAATCAAAGTCGAGAACAACAACCAGTATTGGGCCCCTACTTAAACGGGATGGGTCCTACACAGATGACAGCAAGAAAATGAGTGAGTTACTTAAGTCCCAGTATGACTCAGTTTTTAGCGAGCCACTAACCAGACTGAAAATCGAAAACCTAAATGAATTTTTTATGAGAGTGCCACAGAACTTGACAGACGCATGCCTTTCTGACATCACCACGACGCCAAATGACTTCGAAAAGGCAATAAATGACATGCCCATGCACTCCGCTCCAGACCCAGACTCATGGAACTCTGTGTTCATGAAGAACTGCAAGAATCCCCTATCACATGCTTTTAACATCCTATGGAGAGGGAGCATGGACACTGGGATCGTCCCGCAGTTACTAAAAACAACAGACAAAAGCCCCACTCCACAAAGGGGGCAGTAAAGCAATGGCAAAAAACTACAGACCAATTGCGCTAACGTCCCATATCATAAAAATCTTTGAAAGGGTTCTAAGAAGCAAGATTGCCACCCATCTAGATACCCATCAATTGCACAACCCAGGACAGCATGGGTTTAGAGCAGGCCGCTCCTGTCTGTCCCAACTACTGGACCACTACGACAAGGTCCTGGATGCTCTAGAAGATAAACAGAATGCAGATGTTATATACACAGATTTTGCAAAAGCCTTTGATAAGTGTGACCATGGTGTAATAGCACACAAAATGTGTGATAAAGGAATAACAGGAAAAGTTGGTAGATGGATCTAAAATTTCCTAACATGTAGAACACAAATAGTAGTAGTCAACAGAGTAAAGTCTGAGTCAGCTACTGTGAAAAGATCTGTTCCTCAAGGCACAGTACTTGCTCCCATCCTATTCCTCATCCTCATATCGGACACTGACAGGGATATAAGCCACAGTGCTGTGTCTTCCTTTGCAGATGACACCGAATCTGTATGACAGTGTCCACCGTTGAAGACACTGCAAGACTCCAAGCAGACATAAACCAAATCTTTAAATGGGCTGCAGAATAAGTAAGTAAGTAAGTTTATTCAGGTATACACAAATACAGTTACATAGATTATCATACATAGCAGCATATGTGTAGAAAACCTAGGATAACCCAAAAGTCAGACAGAGTGACTTATTTCCATTGGGGTCCATTTAATACCTTAATATTAGACACTAGTAGATACTAGTTATTATACTAAAATTAAAATGAATAAGGTAAAAAGAGTTATTTACATGTACATGTAACCCCTGTGGTTTAGCGCTTCTATTTGATGATAATAATAATAATAAATGTATATGTATGTTATCTAAGAAAAAGAAAAATCGTTCTCCTCCCTTTCTGCCTCCACATTCATTAGGTACCTTTTGGTTCTCTTCTTAAACTGGCTCATGCTATGACTGGCTTTGACATGTGCAGACAGTCTGTTCCATTCCTTTATTGCTGTACAATAAAAGGTGTTTGAAGCCTGGCCACTGACTGTGGGTAAGACTTTAATCTAATACCATATCATTAAGTTTAGCATAATCTATTGTTCCCAAGTCTAGTTATAGAATCACATTAATTCCTAGGATTACAGGCATTGATCCTGATATCAACCTATTATTAAATGACTTACATGACTCCAACAGCAATTGTAACTATTACACAGCTGATCAAGCAAAGACATTACTCAGAGCCAACAATAACTTAACTATCTTCAATTACAATGTTAGATCGTTGAGCAAACATTATGATGACCTCACAGCACTACTCCAATCCCTACAGTCCAATATGTCAATCATCACACTCACTGAGACCTGGCTAAAGCCTGATACTACAGGTATCTATGCCATCCCAGGTTACACAGCCATTCACAACTGTAGGACAGACCAGCGAGGGGGTGGAACAGCAATATATTATACAGATCAACTCGATTGTATCGAAAATTCTTGTACAAGGGATGAACATGGAGAATATATTATAGCTAAATTTAAATCAAAAGACCTGCAAAAACCCCTCACAGTGATAAACATCTACAGATTACCACAGTCAAACATCCGCCACTTTAGTGAAAAACTAGGAAACCTGATAATCGATTCACGCCTTAACAAAGATCATTTGCTGCTCACAGGAGATTTCAACATAAATCTCCTACATGACCAAGACCCGCAGGTAACTGAATTCACAAACACTATGAGCAACTGCTTATTACTACCAACAATATCAAAACCTACAAGAATCTCCGATAATAGTACCTCGTTACTAGACCACATCTGGACTAACACAATATCTCCTCTAAAATCAGGCATAATCACAGAAAACACCACAGACCACTACCTTATCTTTCTCATAACTAACCTAGGCATTCTGCCCCAAGAAATTGCAAAAGTTACCTTCAGACTACATAATGAGTCTGCTGTTAATAATTTTATATCAGCTATGACGAACATTGACTGGCTTAATGAATTGGAAACACATTCAGATACTAATGAATGCATCAAGAACTTTCTTAAAAAACACATAACCTCTATAACAGACATTGCCCGAAAAAACTAAACAGATCACAGCTAAGAGACTTAACAATCCCTGGCTAACACCCAGCATCCTTAAATCCATAAATAAGAGGCACCAATATGAAAACAATATAGAAGGGGTCTAATAACCAGAGAACAATCCAAACGCTACTCATCAATCCTTACTAGCCTGATAAGAAGGTCCAAAAATTGTATTATGAGAACAGACTCCAGACCGTAAAAGGTGATATGAAAAGACCTGGAAAACCCTATCTACAATTCTAGGAAATAAAAAGATATCAACGAACAATACCATCAAATTATCAAAAACAGACGAACCCCTACTCTCACCAACTGAGACAGCAAACAGACTTAATGTTTTCTTCTCCACCATAGGAAAGAATCTAGCGAGTAGGATCCCAAGCTCGAACACTCGTCCAACAGACTACCTCACCAACACCTACCCAGATACACTATTCCTAGCTCCTACCAACTCAATTGAAGTCTCACTCATAATCAACACCCTTAAAAACAAAGCAGGAGACATAAACAGCTTACCACCCTTTATGTACAAAAAAGCTACACATGTACTGTCACCAATTATAGCAGCATTATTCAATAAATCCATTGAATCTTCAACCTTCCCATCAATTCTCAAAATAGCTAGGGTCACCCGATCCACAAAGGAGGTGACCAAACTGACTTGAACAATTACAGACCAATCTCAAATTTACCACTGCTTTCTAAAATCTTCGAAAAATTAATTCATAAACAGATCTATTCCTACCTCGTCTCACACAATGTACTAAACCCCTGTCAATTTGGATTCAGGACCAACAAGAGCACAAACGATGCTATAACACACATGTTAGAGTTAATATACACCGCACTTGAGAAGAAAGAAGTTCCGCTGGGAATCTTCATAGACCTACGCAAAGCATTTGATACAGTCGACCATGATTTATTGCTCACAAAATTAGCGCACTATGGTATTAGGGGCACCCCTCAACTACCTAAAGTCGTACCTTAGCAACAGAAGTCAGTACGTGAACACAAATGGAGAGAACTCTTCCACACAACAAATTACAGTCGGTGTCCCTCAAGGTAGTGTCCTGGGGCCACTCCTATTCCTCATTTACATAAATGACCTACCGAATGCATCACAACTACTCAAACCCATTTTGTTTGCAGATGACACAACATATGTCTTCTCTCACCCAAATCCAGTCGTACTAGCCAACACAGTTAATGCCGAATTACAGAAAATATCAACATAGATGATGACAAATAAGCTTACTCTCAATACGGACAAGACCTACTACATTCAGTTTGGAAACAAAGCTACAAATGTTCCACTTAACATAACGCTAAATGGTTCACCCATCACAAGGCTCACAGAGGGAAAATTCCTAGGAATCCACCTTGACAGTAGCCTTAAATTCCAAACACACATACAACAAATTTCCAAGAAAATCTCAAGGACAGTAGGTATATTATCTAAGATACGCTATTATGTGCCTCAACCAGCTCTCATTGCACTATATCATTCTCTTATCTACCCTTATCTCACCTATGGAATCTGTGCATGGGGCTCAACAACATTAAATCACCTTAGACCACTCATAACCCAGCAAAAGGCTGCAGTCAGGATGATAACAAATTCGCAATCTAGACAGCATACTCCACCTATATTCAGAACCTTAAAACTACTCACCATAAAAAATATTCATACCTATTCATGTGCCTTCTACATACATAAAACTCTACATGCTAATATCAACCCTGCGCTCAGAATTCTCCTCAACAACTTTAATAGGTCCCACGAACATGACACAAGACACAGATCACTATTTGACATACCCGAGTCCATACTAACCAATGTAAAAATTCTATGCACATAAAGGGACCCAGAATCTGGAATTCATTACCAGTAAATATCTAGTTAACCTTGTCGGAAAATCAATTCAAGACTCTTCTCAAAAATCACCTACTCACCCTATACTAAATACTCATACTGTAACAAACTTCCAAACCCAATATTATTTTACTTAAGATGATCTCAATTTGATATGTTCATCCTCCTTAACACTTGTTGCAATTTCATATCATCATATTGTCATTTAAAATCTTATAGTATCATCATTTTCTTAATTTGAAATAAAATATATATCTAGAAGAAACTCTAAAAACTATTTCTAGTATTGTTATTATACTAGTATAGCATCAACATACAGTCATCCCTTGGTTTCGCTTGTCCCAGTTTTCGCCGATTTTGGTTTTCGCGACTTTTTCAGGGAAAATTTGTCTTAGTTTTCGTCGATTGTTTTAGTTTTCGCCGACCATATGGGACCTGTCCACTAGTGCCGCGCACATACAAAGGCAGTAGGCCCGCCACCCCCGCACATTGTCACGCAGTCTAGCATTGTTTACGCTTGAGTGAACATCACCCCAGGAGTTTATACAAAACATTTATTAACAATTCATTGTTTTTGGGCCTTGATTATTGTGTGTGACTACTAAATAAGCTACCATGGGCCCAAAGAAAGCTCCTAGTGCCACTTCTTTGGTAAAGAAAGTGAGGAACACTGTAGAAATGAAGAAAGAAATAATAGAAAAATACGATAGTGAAAGTGAGAAACACGATGGAGTTTGAGAGTGTAGCAGGCATGCAGGGAGTGTAGCATGCATGCAGGGAGTGTACAGGTATGCAGGAGTGTAGCAGGTATGCAGGAGTGTAGCAGGTATGCAGGGAGTGTAACAGGTATGCAGGGAGTGTAGCAGGTATGCAGGGAGTGTAACAGGTATGCAGGGAGTGTAACAGGTATGCAGGGAGTGTAGCAGGTATGCAGGGAGTGTAGCATGTATGCAGGGAGTGTAGCATGTATGCAGGGAGTGTAACAAGTATGCATGGAGTGTAGCAGGTATGCAGGGAGTGTAACAGGTATGCAGGGAGTGTAACAGGTATGCAGGGAGTGTAACAGGTATGCAGGGAGTGTAGCAGTATGCAGGAGTGTAGCATGGCAGGAGTGTAGCATGTATGCAGGAGTGTAACAGGTATGCAGGGAGTGTAGCAGGTATGCAGGGAGTGTAGCATGTATGCAGGAGTGTAGCATGTATGCAGGAGTGTAACAGGTATGCAGGGAGTGTAGCATGTATGCAGAGAGTGTAGCATGTATGCAGGGAGTGTAGCATGTATGCAGGGAGTGTAACAGGTATGCAGGGAGTGTAGCAGGTATGCAGGGAGTGTAACATGTATGCAGGGAGTGTAGCATGTATGCAGGGAGTGTAGCAGGCAGGGAGGGTGTAGCAAGCACGGAGGGAGTGTAGCAGGCAGGGAGGGAGTGTAGCAGGCAGGGAGGGAGTGTAGCAGGCAGGGAGGGAGTGTAGCAGGCAGGGAGGGAGTGTAGCAGGCAGGGAGGGAGTGTAGCAGGCATGCAGGGAAGTGACCCCGGATAAGGACTTGGTACCTAGAGTCCTTATGGAGGGGGATTCCCCTTCCAAAAATTAAGGTCTCTTCCCTCTCCCCTCTTCCCTCTCTCCCATCCAGCAACATCAGTCTTCAATAAAGGTAAGTGCCACATTCAGTTCATTCATTTGTGCATGTAAATCTATCTTTAAGGCCCCAAATTTTTTTTTTTTCCAAACTTCTGGGTTTCTGAAACGGATTAATTGAATTTCCATTATTTCTTATGGGGAAAATAGTTTTGTTTTCGCGATTTTGGTTTTAGCCGATCCATCTGGAACGGATTAAAACCGAAAACCGAGGGATGACTGTACTGTAATTTGAAATAAATTCTACAACTAGATTAAACTCAACCAATTTCTCTTGTATTGTCTTTTAATAGTATGTATAACCATTTAATAATTTAAATAATACAGAACTAGAATAAACTCAATCAATTTCTTTAGCATTAAGTACTTAGTGAATAAGTCTCTAGAATAAACTGCCCCTAATGCCATGGCATGCCAGTGGCTCTCCTTGCATTACAGTTTTATAATTGTTTTATAATTGTAACTACCAATAACATTGTACACTTGTAACATGCATTGAAATAAATTATTATACAAAGTTGTGCTCTCTCCCTAGTACTATGACTGCTTTGGTTCCCAGCCTTGACAAAATTGGCAGCAAGATATTCTGGACACTGTTTGTGAGCAATTTTATAAACTTGATTCAACTTAAGTTGTTTTACTCTGTCTTCAATATTCAGCATATCTAATTGTTGTAATTCATCCTGGCCTACATGTTCTCTTGGGCCCAGGTCCAGGATGAATCTTATCATTTTGTTCTGTGTGATTTGCAGTTTATCTTTCAGTTTTTTTGTCAAGGCAGAGTACCATGAAGAGCAAGCGTAGTCAATATGACATTGTATAAGGGCAAGACATAGGGTCCTGCGAGCCTCAGTAGGTAGACACTGTGCTTGTCTGTAGAGGAACTTCAGTCTGACATTCGCTTTCTTTACTACACTGTTCCCTATCAATTCTCCTGACATGCATGGGTCAAAGGGGATTCCCAGATATTTTACTGAGGAAACTGAGGTGATGGATTCCCCATTACATCGGACATTAAAATTATTTACCCTGCTCAGTTTATATTTCGTGCCAAAGAGTATGGCTTCTGTTTTTCCGAGGTGTAACGATAACTTGTTGTCTACTAACCATTTGCTGCAGGACTCTAGTTCCAGTGTTATATACATTAGCTATATCTTGTGGGTCTTTACCTGATACTAACAGAGCACTGTCATCCGCATACAGTAGGAGTTTGCACTTGACACTGATTGGTAACTATGAAGAATGTTTTGTTTAAGATACTTACTACTACAGTAACCGCCCTCTCTAAATTTTTTTTGGATATTACACTGAGAAACTAACGGCCTATAGTTGCTGACATCGACCTACTATTTTTTTTGAAGATAGGAGTAACTCTGGCCCCTTGAACCCCTGGACTGTATTAGTGGTGATGGACAGATTTGTTATGTGAGCAAGGGGATTGCCAGTTCAGGGGAAAATCTTTTGGTTTAGACAAAGACGGGGGGTGTTTTATTGGGGGTTTAACCTTTTTCTTTTGTGAGTCAAAGAAACCTTGTTGACAAAATTTAAAAGGGAAAAAAACAATATATATATAAAAAGAAATCTTTTTTAGAGACCCCGCCTGTGTGATGAGACCGTGTTTTGGGTTTAGGAAATTAAAATGGGGTTTTGGATGTATTTGGGGTGGGGGGGAGAAAATTTTTTTTCCCTTTGTGTTAATTTTTCAGCTACCCCCGGGGAATTTTTGTGTTTTGTCTGTGTAAAACAGGGGGAAGTAATGGTTCAAGTTTTAATGGGGGGGAAAACCGAAATGAAAGGGATGGGGGTTTTATTTGATATGCAAGGGGTTAAGGGCACTGTTGTGGTAAAAGGAGGTTGGTAAGGCCCCGACGGATTTTTTTTTATCTTATGTCTTAAGTAATATAGTGGTTTTTTTCCCTTGTAATGAAGTTACGTTTGATTAATATTAGTAATGTTTTGGGGGTGGGGATTTGTTCGAGGTGTTGTTGGGTCAAAGAAAAATTTGTTTTGTATATAATATGGATGGGGTTTTTACAGCTGTATTGAGATATTTTTAAAAAAAAAAAAAAAAGGGGGAGAGATAGTACACAATTACAAGTTTAATAAGATGTTGTTTTGGAATTATGACTTACGTCTGACTCGAAAGGGTATTTCTTTAAAAAAAAAAAAAAAAAAAAAGGAATGGAAGTGGGTTTACAAGTGTACATGGTAGAGATGTAATGGTTTCATGTTATTTGGTATTACAGGGATACCAGGTCTTCGGACTGTTTGGGTAAGACTTTGCAGAGACAGTATTGTTCATGTGTGTTTATGGAATGTAATATGATTTTTAATTTTTATTAAGGCAGTTGTGGTGTTTAATTTTTGTAACATGGAGCGGGGAGATGGGTATTGAGGTGGGGGTTGGGGTAAAGGCAGTTTTTGTTTTGTGTATAGTTTTGCTGCAGTTTGTGGTTGTATTCTGGTATTTTCCAAAAGATAAGACAACCATAAATAGGTTAATATAAGGAGATTGATTATATTTGTGTTTCGTTTTCTGGTAGGGTGAGGAGCATGTATATGTTTCCCAATAGGATTTTTTATGACATGTTTGTATGTACTGTTTTAAAAAAAAAAAAAAGTTCTTTTTGCACGAAGTCATGAGATATACTTACTAGTTGACAACTGTTTGGAGTTACCCTTTAATGATATAGTATTTTTAAACTTACCAGAGTCTGTGCTAAAGGTTTTGATGCAGTTGGTAGCTTACTTACTTGTTGATGCGACAGTTGTGTAGCATGAATTAAAACAATTTTCCACTTTAGTTGTTTTGTCATACCTCGTTATCAACATTTAGTACTATCAGATCTATCTAGGGTTTATGGCTATACCTAACTGTTTTAGTTTTCCAGAGCTTTCTAGGTTATTCTTGCACTCTTCGATTTTTGAGCAATAGTGTAGCCTTTTCGCCTTTTATAAGCCTCTGCACTCTGTTCCTCACCCTTTTGGGAAATTTATTTAGTGCTGCAATATCCTGTCTGTTTGCCTTAAATCTTTTTATCAACTGGTTCTGAAATTATAATACATATCTAATATCTTAGTAGTCATCCAGGTTCAGTTCTTCGTTTAATCCTAACCTTTTAACTGGTAATATTATCAAGGATAGCAGTGAACATTGTTTTGAATTTTCCCAGGCACCATTTACGTCCGTGCAACTTGTTATTACTGACCAGTCACAATTGTAGCATATTTACCAGTGTTTTCTTTACTGTAGTTTCCAGTTGACCTAATTTTTATTGTCCTGAGTAGGCCTATCCTTTCCCCAGTGATTTTCCTGGTAATGTAAATGATGAAATGATCACTAAACCTGGTAATGACGCCTGACTGACTAATGCCTCAGGGCGGTTACAAAGATGTGGTCAATTTTTTTTTTTTTTTTTTATTTTTATTTAAAATAACACACATATACAAAACATTGACATGTATAAGCGAAAATATTACCATAATGTATAACAAAAGATATACATAAGTATCATGAACAGAACTGATACCCAAAATTAATAGACAAATCTACACCCCAAACTTGGACAAAACTCCAAACCCTAACTCATGCAAAGTTTTGACGAGAAACATTACCATAGCCCGCAACAAACTAAACTAAACACAGTTACATACAATATGATTCACCACTACCTTGTAACTGTAATTCTAACAGAAATTTTTTTTATTATTATTATATTAAAGAAACATGTCATACAATTACTGGACATTATCCAAAACCAGTCGTTTGTTACCAACGACTTATGCAAAGGTATACGAACTAATACACATAATATGACACAAATATTACATAGATGTCTATGAAATAAACAGGAAAAAATTCAACATTGAACATGGAATATATATTTTTTTTTTTTTTTTTTAACAAATACAGTTTTACAAGTAAAATGACGTATACATGGTAAGCAATAGTACACAAGACATAGACAAATTCCATTCCCATCACCCTCGTGATAAAAACCTCTACTAAACAAATTTTTTTTTTTATATATATAACTGTGTACAATGAAAGCCTATCCTGTAACATAATACAAAACTTAAAATAAATACCGGGCACTTGCCAACCCGCTACACAAAACCTACATTAACCCAAATGGTCACCACCCCAAAAACCCTAACACACATTTATAACTTACCCATAAAGGTTTTTTCCAAAACATAATAACAGACTTTAACAAACTTTATAAAGCCACAAAACGTTTAACTATAAATCATTATCATGATAAACACTACAAACTGCTTTGATTTGGTATAAACACAAGCTAATAATCTAATAATTTACTTTAAAACCTCAAAGAACATTACACACCAACGTTGTAATGTCCCCTTTTTTTTTTTTTTCCAAGGGTCGAAGCCCCTCTAATTTCACCACCTCCTGAGCAGAACACAAAACTTACATAAGAACCAACCCCACTTTTATCATAATTTCCTTATGTTTTTATTTTTTCCTCTTGAAACAGACAGACTTAAACACTCCAATGAGAGAACAGCACGTCACAAAAACCAAAACCAACCCCACCTGATACACGAAACCCCTTACCCTACCCTCCCAACCAACCTCACTCACACCTAAAACAACCGGGCACCAAAAACCCCACCCCCACCTCCCACACGTGCAAACTGCAACACCCCCCACCCTTAATACAACCCCCACAACCACACCAAAACCCCAAACTCGAAACCAGCCCAAACACCCCCCCTCACCACTCCTAACAACTGTTGCAATGTAAAAAACCCTTATGCTTCCGGAAATTTAGAAACCCAACCCCTCTGCCATAAACCTTATTCACATTTTGTTCTATAAATCCCCGCAGCCAAAGCATGAATTAAACCTCACTATCTGAACCCCCTCATACCCCATGACAAAAACACGAACTCTAACATTATATAAACCAAAGCCCTATGCACTTCCTCCCCACACACCCCAAAGTCCAAACAAAGCGCCTTTAACACTAAAAACCCTTCCCCAATCAATCCAAACCCCAACCAAATCCCACGCCTCCCTTCCTCACAAAAATATCCCACGTGAAGCCGTTTCCATTCACCACCCCCTTACAAGACCCATCCCTGGACTTATCTCGAACAACGGGATTTTTCGCCGCCAGTATCCCATTTAAGAATTGTAACCTGTTTCCTTCCCCCCAGGCCTCACCCCTTTTTAACCAACTCCAAATACTTTCCAATTATACAACGGATACACCTCACTCCCTGTACATTTCCTCCACATGCCCTATCCATCTGCTTACCTAACACTCCCGGATCCTCAAAACCAGAAGTACCCGTAACACCGCCCCACACTCCCTTATCTCCCCCCCCCACCACTTCCTAACCCCCCATTACTGAACCCACCCTTCTTCCCCTCAGCTCCCTTCATCATAAATTCCTTGCTTTTTCAAACACGCTTTTCAACCTACTCCTCAACGGAATCAAACCCATCCCTCCATTTTTAACACTTGTCTCCACCACCTCCCTGCTCAACCAATGTCTACCATTCCCCCAAATAAACCTAAGCACTCCCTTTTGTAGCCTTCTCACATCAGCATCTAATAATGGATAAACTGCCGCTCTAAAACCACAATTTACTAAAAATTAAAACATTAATGACCACCACCCCTTTTTCAACAGCGTTATGTCCCCAACTCCCCAGCCCCTCATTCGCTTCAAAGCTGAATCCACCACTTCCCAATTCTTCTCTTGCAACCTGCCATCACTACAAAAAACTAACCCACAGATTTTTAAAGCTTCTACACATTGCCAACCCTCCCTTAAACCCAACGTTCCCCCACTCCAACTACCTACCTCTAATAGGTGTGATTTACTTCTATTAACCCCCATTCCTGTTCCTGACCAAAAAACTCCACCCAACCTCTAACCCATCTCAAACTTCCCTGTCTTTATTAACAACGTAGTGTCATCTACAAACCTACCATCCCTGCCCTATCCTCCCTATGTCCCCTTTCTACCCTTAAACCCCCATCTACTTACCCTATAAAAAGGATCTTGGAAAAAAAAGAGGATCTGTGACAGGGACATCCCTGTCTCAGTCCCCTTCCCATGTTCACCGCCCACCCAACCATCCCATTTATTTGTATCCTCATCAACGCCTTGCATATAAAGTTTTTACCCATCCTACAATTTCTTTTTCCAAAACCTATCCTTTCTAAGATATCTAACAGCACCCTCTATTCACCCTGTCATAAGCCATCTGCCAATCCAGCCCCAACACTCCTCCCCTTGATTTACTTCAATAAATCCTTTTATTCTACTGTGACCGTTCCTAAAACTTCTCCCTGGTATCCCAAATTGTCCCGTGCAACATATTCCCTAAACCTCTTTTGATTCTATTAGCCAAAATCTTTAAATATCTTATAGTCAGTACACATGAGCGCAATAGTCCTATAGTCTTTAAACCCCTTTGGTGTTTTAATTTAGGCACTAACACTACAACTCCTGTCCTAACTGACTTCTCCATTACTCCTGTCTCCCTCATGTCATTGAAGACCCTAACTAACACCTCTCAGCACCTGCCAGTATTGCATGTATACTTCCCCGGTAATCCATCTATACCTGGCGATTTTCCACCCTTAACCCTTTACCGCTCCCAAACTTTTCTTCCGTTATGTCCCCCTATTGCCTTCCTATCATCCTCATTCAACCTTCTATTAATTCCCTAATAATTGGACACAAGCCCTCTCATCCTTTCCTCTTCTGCAAACTTCCTACCAAACCAACACTCCATAACCAGTCATCCCTCTGTCGTCTGCAACACTCTTCCCACCTATACCCCCCATCTCCTCTTCCACCTCTACAGATGTCAGCAACATACCCTGTCTACGCTTCTGAAATTGCCTCAACACCACCGCAGATGCCTTATCCCCCCTTAACACCTCCTCCATCCCACTTCGTACCCGTAAAGCGTGAAACCTCTCATACTGAATGTCTTTCAGAGCCCTTCTTACACCCTCCACACTCTCTGCATGCCTTCCCCTGCTTTCCCCACCATAACTATCCCTCAATAAACCCTCTAAATACCTCTGATAACCATACCTATATCGAGCATCCTCCCTTCCCACCTTCTCAAAGTACTCCTTTATCCCCTTCTTCCCACACTCATTCCACCACCTCGCCGCATGTACTACACCCCTCCCCCTCCACAGACCCTCCCACCATCCCTCAAAATCCCCCCATCCCCTCTACCCTATTAAACATTGCCACGTTGTTTCCAATAACTCGAGTATACCTTCACAGCCCCTCCCAACCCGCTTGCATCAACACACCCTTGTGATCTGAAAAACCTACATCCAAACATTCCACTTTCTCCACCCTACCACTTGGAAACATAAATCCTATCCAATCTAGCCGCATAATTGCCCCTAAAAAAGTGAATTCTACAGGCTCGCCCCGTCCTCCCACCGCATCGACAACCCCACCGCATCCAAAACTTCCCTTAAGATCCTCAAACACTACCTTTCCCTTCGGCTCCACGCCCTTACCCTAATAAACGCTGTTCCAGTCTCCCGCAATGATGACCACCTGCGGCAGACCCCTGAAAGCATAAATTAATTCATCCCTCACGAATGTTCCTTGACCCTATTATTTGAAATCGCCGGCATATACACTCCAATAAAACTAACCTGGACCTCCCCCATTGACCATCAACCCTCACCACTTCCCCCTCCCTCTTCCCATGACTGCAATACAAATGGGCACGTGTCCCTAATACCCACAACCACACCCCCTTGAACAACTCAGAACCTCCCACAAAACACTGATATCCTTTCAACTTTAAATCCCACCCACCCCTATAATTGTGCTCTTGAAAAACACTACATCTACCCTGTACCTAATCAATGTCACTTTACCCACTTTCGCTTGGCCTCATTTTTAAGGCCATTCACGTTCATACTTAAACAAGGAAGGTAACAGTTGAGGTTTCCCTTTTGGTTTCGGTTGTTTTCTCTCCAAAGGTATACCTGTGACCCCTCCTCTCCCACCCTTCCTGTCCCCTCCCATCCCCCTTACCCTTATCACCCCCACTACCTCTAGCTCTTGTCTGTTGTCCAACTACAACTTCAGACCAAATTTTCTTACCAGGTCTCTGTGCTGGTGTGAGGACATCTTACCAGCCCCTCACCAGTTCTCTTCCTAGATTCTCCCTGTTCTCTGGTCCTCATTTACCTGCTCATTGTGCACCTCCACCTCCACCTGTATGACATCCAACACAGCTTTACCACACCCCTCTCCTGCTGCCTCACCTCCACCCACCTGTTCCTGGTTCTGCTCCAGAACCCCAATGCCACACACCTCACTGGTTGACCCCCCCAATGTCAGCTCTTCACCTTCAAGAATCTCATTGAGATCCCTCAAAATCTCAGCCTCCTGACCAGTTATACCTTCCTCTTCCGTGTCTGGCCCAATCTTTTCCCCTTCTAACACCCCCTCCTCCATGCTCCTCCCACTTATCCTTTGTTCCTCCATCTCCCTCTGTCCACCTCCACGCTCCATGATGTCTTCTTCACCCTGCATCGCCGCACACTCATGCCTCCTTTTTGTTCCATCCTTCGTTACATTCTTATTGTTTTCTGTCGCTGCTCTGCTCCACCTCGACGCCAATCCTCTTCCTTGGCTACACTCAGCAGCCAAGTGACCCGGCACCACACAGTCGACATGTCCTCACCTGTCCTGGGTATGTGACGTACACCTGTGTGCGAAAATTCTCCATAAGTACATAGAGGGAATAGGTTTCCTCAAGGAAATTTTGATGGAGTATGTTCCCTCTAAAGCACCAGCATATAGCCCCTGCGCCCAGCGTCCTATGTTTACAGCATGTATTATGCCATAATTCTTAAATACACTTTAATATCCTGTTGTCCGGATTCAAAGGGCACATTATGCACCTTAATCCACTTAAAAGTGGCAGAAACATCTTTCAAACATACCTCTAGGCCTTGATGTACCACTAACTTTTTCTCCTGGTATGTATCGACGACTCGTTGATAAGCTGCAGTGCAAGCTAATTTGATGAAGATCCTCCTTGATCCGTTTAATGATATGCCATAAATCTCCTCATGCGATAATCCAAAAGTGTCTCGTATTATTGCAGGCAGTAGAACCTCTGCATTAGACGTATATATGGCTCCTGGACCAAGTCAACACAGACCGTGTTCACTCGTCTCCTGTAACCGTCGGCCATTGTTTGAAAATGACGTTGCCACTAGCTGCCGCCGGGGAGACACCAGCACACCCGCACACAACCAGGCGGGCGGGAATCAGTATGTGGTCAATTGGGGTGGCTGAGAACTGTGTGATCGGGTTGGTGTATTAATTAGTTGAGGTAACTATTTAATGCAACACACAGGAATTAGCAGGGAGATACTGAAAAATAAAAATAAATTCTTATAAAATACTACTGGGCAGAATGTTGGAACAAAACAATATCTTAAAGAAAATTCACAAGGGGGTAACTGATTTAAAATGCCCACAATACACAGTAAAATAATACTTACTTCAGATTAGACAAAACACAACACTATTTAAATAAAATATGATGCAAAAAAATAAAAATAATCAGAGACAATACTAGAGAAATCAAAATGATTGCAAGTAGAGAATCTTAACACTTAGTCTGCAATGAAATCACAAGTCTCAGGATAACACAAAGTTCACTATAACTGAGAACAATAACTTAACACTGCAAATGTCTCAAATTATATGCAAAAATGTCTCTAAGATGTGATTGGAGATAGTGGTGATTGAAACTTTTTTTATATTTTTGACCTCCTACCACTGTCTGCTGGACGACATGTGTTGACGCCCTATCAGGTGACACCGGAGAGAATGTACATAACCCTAGCCATGTCACCCGCCGTATCCCCCTGTCCAGACACTCCTGACCATACCCCCCTTTTTCGACCAGCCTTTTAATGAGGTACCTCCCCTCCCTCTCACTCCCCAACAGAATACCTATCGTCAATTCCCTATAACCCTGAGAGAAAGCTTTACACCATGTCCCCGCATATATAACCTGATTTCTACACTTAGACATACTTGCTGCCAACGCTCGGATATGTTGTGCTCCGGGAGCCTCCCGCATTACCCACAAAATATGTATATACTGACCACCAAGTAAACTACCGCCCTACCAACGTCCTCTGGAAAAGCCCCACGTCAAACACAAAGCCCTCAGGGTCATCAAGCCCCCGCTCCCACCCTCCTTAACACCCCACTAAACCACTCCTGACTCCCACCAACGTATCACAGAAATACAGAGTATGATACGCCGTGTCCAGGACCCCACATGATCCACACAACCCATCCCTAATAATGCCCATTCTAAACAACTGTGCACGCGTCGCTAAAATACCCAATAAAAACCTATAACCTGTTTCACGCACTCTTGGTGGTATTCGCAACTTCTTCATCCAACGCCACGTTAACCTCCAATTATACATAGGATAAATACCTGCACCATGCACCACACCTCCCCCCCACTCTATCCAACACGCCTACTTTAACCCTCCCAGGCTCCCTAACAACAAGGAGGAACCTCAACATAGCCTCACATCTCAACAGATCCCTACCCCACCACCACCTACGTACCTACTGCATGACCCCATTCACCCTCCTGCCCCCTGTACCCCCACCTACCACATATTCTTGCTTAACAAAAATACTTTGAAGCCTGTTACGTAGCGGTATCAACACCAACCCCCAACCCCAACCCAGTAGTCACCACCTCCCTACCTAACCAATGCCTCCCATGACTCCAAATATAACGAAAAACCCTCCCAAGCAACCTCTCTACATCACACTCCCGGAGAGGATATACGGCAGCATCAAACCATATTTTGCTATATACTAAAACATTTACCACCACTGCTCATTGCAACAGTGTTACTTCTTTAGACCTAATGCCTCACAACCTATCTATAGCTCTGTCCACCACCGTCACCGAATTCAATTCCCTTGCCAATTCCCTATCATGACTGAATATCACCCCGCAAATTTTAATCCTATCGACGCACTTCCAACCGCCCCTACTGTCCAACGTCCCTCCCACCCATGCACCTACTTCCAACAAACTTGACTTACCCCTATTCACCCTCATACCTGTCGCTTCCCCAAAAATACCCACAATCCTATTCACATGTAATAAGCCCTCACTACTACCCACCAGGACGGTTGTATCATCGACATATCCCACTATGCCCGACTCACAACCCCTACCCACCTCCCCATCCCAAACCCCTTCCCTAACCAGTCTATAGAAAGGATCCTGCATACACCCAAACAGGATTTGTGACAGAGGACAACCCTGCCGCAAACCCCTTTCATAACTCACCTGAACCCCCAACTTCACATTTACCTGGACCCTTGCCAAAGCCCGGTCATATAAAGTCCTAACCCACCCCACGATTTCTTCCCAAACCCCAACCCCAACAAAACCCCAAACAAAAATTCCCTATCTACGCTATCATATGCAGTCTCCCAATCTAAACCTAGCACCCCTCCTCCCCTCTTGTTATCCACAAACTCCCTAATCCTTCTATGCCCAGTCCTTATGCTTCGCCCCGGCACACCATGTTGCCCATCATCTAAAACCTTCTCCAACACCCTCTTTATTCGATTCGCCAGAATTTTCGCAAATATCTTATAATCCGAGCATAACAACGTTATAGCTCTATAGCCCTTCATCCTATCACCGTCCTTTCCCTTCGGTACCATCACTACCACCCCTGTCCTTTGCTCTTCCTCCATATATCCCCTATCCTTCATTTGATTAAAGATCTGCACTAAAACATCCTTTAACACCTCCCAATGTAACACATAAAAATCTCCCAGTAAGCCATCCACCCCAGGTGCCTTTCCTAACCTTAATCCCTGCACCGCCTGCCATACTTCCGCCTCTGATATACGTCCTCCTAACCCCTTCCTATCCTCCTCCCCCAGACATTCCTGTAACCCCTCCAAAATGATCCTTCGACTTGCCTCACTCCCAACCACTCTCCTAAACTTTTGCTGAAACCAACATCCCGCATACCCACACATGCCATCAGTTGTACTTAACACCTGCCCTTTCTGATACCCTCCCAGGTCTTCTTTAACCTTCAACGACGAGATAATCATACCCTTCCTCCTTTTCCTAAACCTCTTCAAAACAGTGCCCGAGGGCCTATCTCCCCATAAAACCTCATCCAATTGACACCTGACCATGACCGCATGGAATCTATCATTTTGTATGTCTCTTAACCTCCCACGTAGCATACTAATTTCTGCCTGATGCCCCCCTCCTCCCCCTCCTCCTACATAACACGACCTAAGCTGACTTTCTAAGTAACGTTGCAAACCATACCTATAACCCGCCTCCTCCACTCCGACCCTCCTATAATAATCCCTCACCGCCTCCTTCGCCTGTGAAGACCACCACCTCACCTCATCCCTCATCCCTCTGCCCCTTCCCCACACCCTCCCCCACCAGTCCGCAAAAGCATCCCTATCCCCATCCCTCTGTAACAAACGAACATTGAATTTCCAATGACCTGGATATATCTTGACAGCCCCAACCCAGCTCAACACCGCCACTACACCACGGTGATCAGAGAACCCAACATCCAGAAGACGCACGTCTCCTACACTTATACCTGACGCTACATAAACCCTATCTAGTCGTGCCGCATATCCTCTCCTAAAAAAAGTATGCTCCACCAAAGCATCCCTTCCCACAACCACATCCTTGACTCCCACCGCCCCAACACATCCCTCAAAACTGCAAGTTCACATCCCGAGCCCCGAGGCTCTACATCACGCTTCCGAATAATACAGTTCCAATCACCAGCTATTATTACCACCTCAGGCAAGCCCCTAAAGCATAAACTAAAAAATCACGCACAAAAGCTTCCTTCACACTCCGTACATTGGTAGCAGGCATATAAACCCCAATAAAACTAACAGGTATGTCTCCCCATACCCCATCAACCCTCACAATCCTCCCATCCCCCACCTCCTCCCAATACCTTATACTAAAAGGGCTGGTCTCCCTTATTCCCACCAACACCCCACCCTTGAGATTCACTGTACTCCCTGTGTATAAAGTATAACCCTTTAGCAACAATTCCCTACCACACTTAAAATTGTGTTCCTGTAAGAAACATACGTCAATCCCCTCTCTCCTTCAAGTTGCTTCCACCCATAACCGTTTAACCTCTGCACGAAGGCCATTAACGTTCATACAGAGACACTTGAAGGTTTCATTGGAGGCTTCACCAATCTAGACCCACCTAGCTTCATCACTAGTCCTCCCCCACCATTACCCCCTCCCTCTCCGCCCGTGACTTTACCCTTAACCCCGCCTTTCTCGCCCTTAACCACATCTGCCCATAATTTCTTGCCGGTTCTCTGAGCTGGCGTCAACACATCATCCTCCACTGATCCACTGGATCTCTTGCGGGATCCCTCCGCTACCTCCATGACCTCACCTGCTGCCTCACCACTCACATCCGACACGCCCCTATGTACCTCAGCCTCAACCACACACACCTGCACCTAATCATCCATACCATCACCTGCCTCCATACTTACACGCCCATTCAGCACTTCACCTGGCCTTGCCACCATCTCCGGTAAGGTACCCTCCACATAGTCGTCTGCCACCGGCGCCGGGCTATCTAGCATCTTCTGCAAATATTCCAAGAGAGGTCCAGATAAGTCAACCAATACGTCATCCTCCCTCCGCACCTCACTATCCAGGGAGCCACGGTCCTCATCCGGCTGCGTCACCAGTGGCAGTGATACAACCACCTCCGCCTCTTCCTCCACGACGTCACTCCACTTGCCAGTACTAATCAGCTCACCCGTAGCTGCTGGCTCCTGTTGATGTACAGCCTCATCCTGCAATGTCGTCTCCCTTTGTTCCTGCATCGTGGCACCATGTTGTCGCTGGGTTGGTATCTCCAGTCGGTCACACGCCAGTGTCATATGCCCTGGCTGCCCACATAGCCTACACGTTCGCACCTGCCCCACGTACGTAACATAGACTTGTGTACGGAATTCCGGCAGGAGAACATACGAAGGTATTGGTCTCCTCAATGTCATCTTGAGACTGAGCGACCCTTCCGGCATACCAGCATAGGCCCCCTGGGTCCACCTCCCGATGTTAGCGGCATGTATCCCCATATGCCTGAAAGACCCTCTTCACATCAACAGCATCGGCCTCAAATGGCAAATTACGTACTCTGATCCAAACATACGTAGCCGACACGTCCCATAACCTCACCTCCAAGCCTTCACTAACGACCATTCACTTTTCCTGGTAAGCGTCAACCACTCGTTCATATGCTCCACTGGTCACAAATTTCACAAATACCCTAGAGGCTCCATTTAGCGCTACTCCATATAAATCTTCCGTGGGTATTCCATAAGCGTCTCGAATTATGGCAGGCAATAATACTTCTGCATTGGACGGGTAGATAGCTCCCACCAGCACTTCAATACACACAGTGTTTATCCGCCTCCGGTAATTCGCCGCCATATTGAAACTAAAGGTTGTGGCCACTGTCCACCAGAGACCCTTGCCAGCACACCTGCTCACGACCAAGGTCAGGCAGCGAATCTGGTGATTGAAACTGGAGTTGGTGGATGGTGGAGAATGTTGTCGTCTGCTCACTCGGAAGAATTTTGAAGAATTTGCGCTTTACTACGTCGAACTACGAATCTTTGTTTTTTCACCATCTGTGCACAGGTACGAAGAACACACATAGGACTATTGACCCGATTCGTAGCCAATAAAATGCTTGTAGGACCCAGTATAGTGGTGAAATAAGCACAAGTGGTGCTTGGGCTGCACCGTGGGTGAGTGGTGGTAAGAGGGCTGCGTGAGTCACGGGGGTCCCACGCTCTGGGCTGCTCTCCCACTTCTACTAGACACGAGTATCCAAAGTCAAGGTGACTTAAAAAAAAACAGAATACCACAGGAATGGTATTAGCACTCAAAACAGCGATACACTGGAGTCAGCTGGGTTGTCTTGCTGGCTTAAGGCTAGGCTGGCTTGAATAGGTTGGATGGCTTGTGTTACGGCCCCCTACCTAACAATGGTTGTTAGGTAGTTTACCTGCCGGCCTGTGACGTAATCAAACGTGATGTTTGACTGACGGGCCGGCTGGCCTGACAGTGCTAACGAGACTCTCCTATACACAACACTGGAGAGTTCACCAGCTCCCTGATACACCTAGGGAGTGTCAACCAGACTCTCCCACATATAACATCGGAGAGTTCAAGACTTTCATACACTACTGGAGTTCGCCAGGCAGACCTGCTTGAGAGTTGCAGACTTTCGCAGCGTGGTGCTGGTGACAGGTCTACAGTACTCCAGTGCTGAGAGAACTGGAAGCTCTATCCTCTCTAGATCGTGTTACTCGAAAGCAGCTTTGTACTTGTGACGTTTGCAAGGCCAAGTACAGTGTTGGTGTTCTCTTCCTGCTTGATATGAGGACACTGTTATGAGGAGAGCGGCAAGTCTGGTCACCAGAATTACCTACTGGCTTTCATCGTACCTGCGACTATGTACCTGAAAATAGACTATTGTACCTGAAATTATGTACAAGAGGTGTCTTGTGTGACACTATGTTATGGTGTCTTGTGTGACACTGGTTGTGTGTCTGATGTGACACTGGTATTGTTACCCGGAGTGTCAGGTATTCAGTGGTGCATTCAGAGAGTTTGTGACGATGGCACGACACAGGTTGAGTCGTGTATTTGGGGTGTCATAACGCGGTGCAAAGGCTTTACTTGAGAATGTGTTCATGATACAGGGGGCGTGCCATGTGGCACAGAGGTGTCGTGTGACACAGCGAGGGAGTCTTATGGCACAGGGAGAACGGGTGTCGTGGAACCCCGTAGGCGTGCCATTAGACAGAGACAAGGGTGTCTGAGGACATTGTGGAGAAGGCGTATCATGACAAGGTGTGGTAGTGTCCTGCTTGACACTTGTAGACGGCAGCGACTTGACATTGCTCTAAATATAGGATTTTACTTGACTTTTAGTACCTTGTACAATGATTTTGTGTATAGAGAAAATATGTTTTTACACAAATTATAAGATTTTTTTATTCAGAGTATGTTTTTATATTAATATAATAAATATCTGAAATATGAGATTTTATTTGTTATCCCAAACAGTCGTTTATTACAAATGTTTCTTTTATTTGTAATAGCTTGCTTCTCAGATTCAGCTGGGTTATCATGCTGACTTAAGGCTAGGCTGGCTTAGGCAGGTTGGGTGGCTTTCTGGCTTGGGCACTCTCCCCCTCACAAACTGGCTTATCTCGTAGCTTAATTTGCAAAACCCGGGTCTACCCCTCGAAAGTTTTAACAAATAAGAGATAAGGCACTTAGCTGACCAGGAAATATTATAGACAAATGCTGGCTTGGAGTGTTGGTAGCTGGTAGCGTTGTTCTCTGGAGACATACGCTTGCACTGTCTTGGTAGAGTTTATCTCTCCATAAATAAGTAATCCATAAAATTAATGGCCCACCGCTTCCATCATTTATCACGTGGGTCTTGGGAGAACAAATATGGTTGAGTGAAACACACTGGTGGATGGTTACCGTGTATTGAATGAGTCAGTAAGGAGTACCCAGCGCCGTACCTGTTCGTCCTTAGGCCTACCTCGAGAGAATGAGGGAGATGCCTCTACCTGAGCGCACACATGTGCAGGATACATGACGTCATAGGTAGCAAGGGACTTCTCATATAAAGGCTGGTCTTACAACATGTAGCATATCTGACAACTAGGCCCTTTTATCTAAGAGAAAGCCAGATAATTTTAAGTTGGTAGGATTCCCCATTCGTACTTTCATCCCATTAAGGCAATTACGTTTTATGAAAGTATGTTGTGATCCTTGATCTAGCAATGCAGTTACATTTTTGGATTTATTCAGTTTATCATTAATTGTCACATCCAACACACGTAATGCAACCTCAGCTAAGCCATTATTAGGAACGTTAGCTGCAATCTTTACATGCGCCACTGTAGTGTCAGGGTGATTATCATTACCGTCCTCATTAGGATTATACCCACCCTTACACATAACTATGTGGTACCTTCCTTTGTTGAATTGATGACAATTGTTCAATTTAGCCTGACAATCCCTTACATTATGATTGCCTAGACATCGGATACATCGGTCAAGTTCTTCCAATCTCTTCACTTTAGCATCCCAAGAATCATAAGTATTGCAAAGTTTAGAGAAATGGGTTTCTTTACAGAAGAGACATTCTTGTTTCAGCTCGACAGCTTAACCCCCGGGTTAAACTAACTGGGGTCCTTATTCTTCCTGTCTTGATGTGAGGAACCACTATTACTGGTCCCTTTCACCTGATATGTGCCAATATAACCCCTCTTAGTTGATGGGTTGTAATTATTAACATTGGAATAATTTTTCCCTTTGTCAAACTTGACCTATGCCTCAGCATCTTTATGTCCTATATTATTAGAGGTAGTGGGCTGACTGGTTTGCAATTGAACAATTAATTCTTGCAAGCCTATTCTTATCTCCTCCTACCCGAAGTAACCCTTTTAGTACTTGTTAGATAGCCACTCTATCGTCTTACAGTTTAATTTGTTCTGTATCATCGCACTCAACAACCAATCTGATTCCTTCAGACCATATTAATTACCCAAGGTCTTGAGAGTGCTCTCTAGTTTGATCCTAAATTGCTGTAAACTTTTGCAGTTGTGATCTGGAGTTTTAAAATTAACCATAGTTACTAGATCCAGCCTACGCTGTTCTAAATTACCATAAGTACCCTGTAACATATTAACTGCCTCTTCATAAGAGTTGTCTACATTGGGGAAAGCTTGGATGAGAATGCGGACATCTCCCATCACTTCTCCCTTTAAATAAGTCAACTTGGCAACACGTGGAAGATCATTCCGATCATGTACCATTGCCTTAAAAATAGACCAAAATTCCTCCCAACTATCTCCTGGATGGAACGACAGCAAATTTACTTCCGGAAGTTTGGGGAAGGACATCTTGTTTACTACGGGAGACTGCTCCACTACATTGTCTACTCTCTTTACCCTCTCCAAAGCCCTAGTTTTACAGGACAGAATATGGTCGTCCACTTCATAACATTGCTCCAACAGTGTTTTTCCATCATCATTTGCACAATTCTCCAGCAACTCAATTTCATATTCCTTAAACCACAAGTTGTATGACTCGTATTTTCATTCTCAACCTGGCTCTTGTGGTGTACGGGTGTGCTGTGCGGAGCTCCGTCCCCTGGTGGTGACTAGGCACAACTTCGTTTTCAGTAACATGGCGGCGGCCGGCAAACGACGGTCCAATACTGTTTGTATTGATATGGTAACAGGAGTGATACAACCGGCCACAGCGGCTACTGTTCTGCCCACGATTTTGAGGGATGTTTATCACATAGACACTGCAGATCTATATGGAGTGGCGCTGAATGGAGTGAATAGGGTCTTTATCAATTTAATGACGGCCCAGGTATACGAGCGGTTAGTAGATCAACATCAGGATAATATCTACACTGTCAATGCTTTTCTACAGGTGCAGTTGAAGGATGTGTCACGTACATATACCTGGATACAAGTGAGTAATGTCCCATTCGAGGCGTATCAGGTGGACATCGGCAGGGTCTTCAGTGAGTATGGCATTATGCTGCAACTCCAGGAAAATGGAGTGAAGGGCCCCTTGTGGGCCTCTTGGAGGGCTCATATTCCTTGAAGATGTCGCTCAGGAGACCCATTCCATCCTATGTTGTCTTGCCGGAGTTTTGTACCCAGGTGTGTGTGACATACATGGGACAGCGATGAACATACCTCCTTTGTGGAGCTTACAAGCATGTGGCGGCGGATTGCATGAGGAGAGGTGGTCATCGTGCTGATGTCGTTCTGAGGGAGCCAGGCTTGGTGGTGGCAGGGAGTGTCAAAACCAATGTTGAACAAGAAATACAACAACCAAGGAAGTGGAGTGAAATAGTGGAGGGAGTGGAGGAGTCTAGCCACACTTTGCCTCTGGCATCTCAGGTGCTGGGCCATGGCACGGAGGGAGACGAGGCGAGGGTTTTGGCTAGATGTGAGGACATACCCTTGGAGGAAGTTTTGCAGGGTATCATAGATGACCCTTTGCCGGAGTTAAGGGTGGTGGATGGTGGTGGTCTGGAGGAAGCCGTTGGGGTGGATGTTGGCTTGGAGAAAGGAAGTCCGGAGGTACCGGCGTTGGTGTGTGAGCGAGTGAGCGTGGAGGTACATCAGTGTGATAGTGATGGAGTAATGGAAGTGGCGGGTGGATCCCGCAAGAGATCGGGCACATTGTCTGATAGTGATGAGGTCTTAACGCCAGCTCAGAGAACATGTAAAAAACCTTTGGTGGAAGTGGCATGGAAAGACATGGGTGTGTTGCAGGAAAAGGATGGTGTCAGGGGTGGGAAAATTTTCAGTAAGGGCGGGGGTAAGGGGAAGACCATGTCACAGCTTTCACAGAGGTCGAAAGGTAAACCCTCTCATTTGTTTTCCAGTGTTTGACCATAAATGTTAATGGGTTAAGGGAAGAGGTTAAGAGAACATGGGTGGAGGGGACTGTGAGGGAAAAGTCCATAGATAGGAGTGATGAAAGTGTGAAGGTATGTAGAGTGATGGTTGAATGGTAGTTTGCTTGTTGAGGTGGGGTGAGTGTCTAGCTGCTGCTGTAACCCCCCTTCCTTTTCCACCCGGTGAGAAGTGTAATGCTAAGCTCTGGACACAGGTTGAAATCACTCGACTGACCATGCCCGACCTCACTGTAAGTACTTCACAGCTGCTCGTATCTTGATTATTTTATGTTCAACAGCTTCACTCTTTAATTTCTTTGGAGCTTCACTCATGTTTAGCAACATTAACTTCTGCTCTACCCTGCCTTGGTTTTTGGTAAAGTTATTTGTTAGTTTCACTATTTCTTTTAAAGGCCTTATACCTTCTATGTAAATTAATGCTAGAGTGGTGAGTAATTCTTTTGGTTTCTTTCACAGTCCTCTGTTTCCGCACGGATCATCGGAATCAAGGCTGAGTGGGGGGCCGGCGTACTCACCAATTGAGAAACAGAGTCATTACCACCAATTCTTCACTACGCCAGTATTTCCTAAGTCCACAATCTAGAAACCTCAGGCACCTGTACTTTACCAGGGGACAACTTTCACCTGAGTCCCTGACATAATTTGTGACATTGTGGATGTGGAAAACTGTTGGATTTGTGGGAAACATCGAGGCAACAACAACAACAACAACAATACCACCACGGAGTCTAACATGGATTCATTGCTTCTGTGTTAACAAGATCAACACGTGTAAATATCTAGCTTTGGATCAGATATATATATTTTTTGTTTTCATTTTTCATTTTTCTTAAGATAGGATTATTATAATCATATTTACGTATTTATTATTTACATTTCTTTCTATTAAAATAAAGTGTTTATTTTTCTTGTTATTATTGTCTTTTTCTATTATACTTTTCCTAAGAAGATTGGCGACAACCTTCACAGGACTTTGAGACATTTTGGAGTGCAAGTGGGTTTTATTCAGGAACATAACTATAGGTGTGGAAGAGACGGGTAGCTGTGGCTATAAAGGTGTCAAGCCCTTTTACGTTATTGGCATGGGAGGAGTGTGGGGGGGTAGGATAGTAAGGGTGGATGGAGAATGGGGTGGGGTGAGAGCATGTTTTATGTGGATATACATGCCGGCGTTACATTCTAGTACGGTGAAAATAAATTTTGTGAATGATTTTATGATATATGCCTTGAGGAGTATGCCAGGAGTAGTGGTAGTTGGTGGGGATTTTAATTGTGTGATTCGGAAATGGGATGTTGAACCCAGGGGGGGCAGGTTATGAGTTGGGGGCGCTGAGGGACTTACTGGGAAGTGCAGGTTTGCGGGATGTGATAGGGGGGGCCTGGTTGAGCACACCTTTGTTCGAAAGGGGTATGCGGCCAAATTAGACAGGATTTATGTGACGGGGCAGGTAGTGGTGGGAAGGGTTCAGGCATTCGATGTGGGATTTTCAGATCATCGGGCGGTTTTAGTGGATGTAGATTGGGAAGGTGTGGCAAGGTGGTACAAGGGATATTGGAAGTTGAATGTTAGGCTGCTGGTTGGGGATGGCAGGAAGTTGAGTTTTGGGACTTGGTGGTCAGGGTTGTGGGAGCAGGGAAAGAAGGAGGAGCATTTAGTGGAGTGGTGGGAAACTATGGCCTAGGTGCGAATACGGGAGTATTATCAGAGGTTGGGTAGGGAAGAGGCGAGTTGGAAGTATGGGTTACAAAAATATTTAGAGGGATTATTGAATAGTTGTTATGAGAGAGGGAGACATAAGGAGACAATAGAGATCAAGGGATTGAAAGATAGATTGAGGTATTTGCAGAATGAACGTTTTGATGCATGCCATTTGAAGGCGGGTATGGATGACGTCTTATGGGGAGATACACCCTCTAAGTATGTATTGGGCAATTGTAGGTTACGGAGGGAGGCGATGACTGTGGAATGTATTGAAGTGGAGGAAGATTTGGAGAAGCATGTGCAGGGGCAGAGGCTCTGAACAACGGAGGCGATGAGTGTATATGTGGATAAATGGTTTGAGAGATATATGCGAAGTATGGCTGGAGGGCGGAGTGAGCGGAGAATTGTTAAGGAGGGGATCATAGGTAAGTTGGGGGTGAATGATCGCGAATGTCTGGAGGGGCTCATTAGTGAGGAGGAGGTATGGGTGGCGGTGGAAGGTTTGAGGAAGGGGAAGGCTCCTGGCATCGATGGTATAGCGAATGATTTTTATAAAGAGCATTGGGACATAATGAGAGGCTGTATGGTCCAGTTGATGAATCGAATGAAGCATGAAGGTCTTATGGGCCGTGAAATGGGTATGGGAGTGGTGGTGTTGGTGAGGAAAGGGAAGATGGGCGAAACATTGCGAAATTACAGACCTCTTGTTTTGATGAATGCGGATTACAAGATTTTTGTGAAGATATTGGGCAATAGGTTAAAGAGTGTGTTAGGACGTGTGATTGCAGAAGGGCAGTGTGGAATACCAGGTAGAAGTATGATTTGGGGACATGAATGCATAAAGTCTTATATAGATAGTAGTGTTGAGGGTGGAGTACTGGCATTGGATTGGAAAGGGGCATATGATAGTGTTGAGAGAGATGTGTTGTATGAGATAATGAGACAACAGGGGTTTGGTGAGGAGGTGGTTGCATGGGTTGAGATGGTGTATAGAGGAGTGTGTGTACGTGTGCAGGTGAATGGAAGGATGGAGGGGAGTGGTATGCATGGCTAGGGGTCTGTGACAGGGTTGTCCCCTGTTGCAGATTTTATTTGCGTGTATGCAATATCCTTTTTATAGGTTGATAGAGGAAGGGATGTGGAGGGGTGTTGCAGTTAGAGGTGAGAAGATGGGAATAGTGGGGTATGTTGACGATACCACAGTGTTAGTGGGTAATGAGGAGGGTTTGGAGAATGTGGGGAGGATCTTGCGGGTTTTTTGTGAGGCAAAAGGAATGAGGGTAAATGGAGCTAAATCTAGATTGTTCGAGGTAGGAGCGTGGGTAGGCGGGAGATTGGGGGAAGTGTACAGTTGGACGATAGTGGATAATATAAAAATTTGTGGTATAGTGTTCATGTGTGATAGTATAACAGCTAGAGGAGTGAACTTGGGAAGAATAGTGAAAGAAGCATTGGATAGGTTAAATGGTTGGAGGGCGGGGCATCTAACCTTGCAACAGAGTGTAATAGCGGTGAATACCATGATATACAGCAGGGTGTGGTATGTGGCGGTGATTTATCCTCTGTTGCAGGAGGATGTGAGGGCATTAGAGCTTAAAGTTTTTAGGTATATATGGGCTTATGGCAAACATTGGCTTTGGAAAGACGTTGTTAGGAATCGGGTGGAGTTGGGTGGTCTGGGGCTCATATGGATCGAGCGTAGATTATTGTGTATGTTCATTAAACAATGTCTCTTGTGGTTGGGGGGATGGAGGAAAATAGTGTGGATGAATTGCTGCGAGAGGTGGGTAGATGGTGGGGGAGTAAGTTAATGGTGCAGTGTTGGGATTTATTGAGGAATTTGATGGTTATGAAGCAACCACATAAATTAACGGCAAGTGCGATGATGAAGGTAGGGGGGTGGGACAGTAATGGAGGGGGCAATGGTATATCCTGTGTATGATTGGTGCCAAATTTGGAAGGGGTTTAAAGGGATAGGGAACTCATATATAGATTTTTGCATGGTGTAGTGGCTTCAAGGGCTTTGTTATTCAGAATGGGAATAGTGAAGGACGTGGGTTGTGTGAGGTGTGGGATGCACGAAACGGCACTGCATGCTGTATATTTTTGTGAAGAGTTAGGTCCAGTGAGGGAGTGGATGGGACATGTTTTCCGGAAAATGGGGGGAGGGGGTATTTCGATATTAAGAGCGATGAGTTTGGACTTAGTAGGTTTGTCATCACAGGCGAGGAGGAGCTTGATGTACATAATGGTGGATTTTGTGTGTGTGTCATAGAGGTTGAAGGAAGTGGGGATTTGGGAACGTGTTAGAGCGGTGGCGGGTAGTATGTATCGGACAAAATGTAGAAACAGGGAGGTGTATGGGAGTGGTTGGGTGTTGGCTTTTATGGACGAATATAAGAATATGGTATTAGGAGATTTAACGAGGGCGTAGATTCATTGTGCATTAAAGGGGCTTGACATGGGTAAGGTGTTGGTGTGGGGGTGGGTTTTTTTTTTAATTTTTTTTGTTAGGGATGTATGTAAGAATTAGGAGGGTAGAATGTAGGGTGGGGTGTATGGAAGGGTAGGGGGGTCTAGGGAGAAGGACAACAATATACATTATTGAGATGGTTGGGATGACGGGGGACTGAGGTGGGATGCGTGGTGTATGAGTAAGAGACGTAATGAGACAGTCTGATGAAGGAGTATTTTTGGGGAATATCAATGTCAGGGGTAATGAGAGGGTTTACCTGGCATGATGTCCTGTTGGTTGCAGGGGTTAAAAGATCTTGTTATGCATAGGATGTGTGGATAATGGTGTTATTCATGTATGGTGTGTCTGAGTGGTGGCACAGGTTACTGCCACATGTGTTTGTGCTAAGGGTTTTGGGTGTTTTTACTGTGAGTGTTATTGGAGCATGATGTTATATATATTTGTATTTGGTAGGGCAGTATGTTTTGTGGGTGTGTTTGCATGGCAAGTTTATAATCAATGTTCTGAGTGTACTCCACTCATTATCGTTACATAATTATGATAATGGGTATACATGTATTATCGTATGATGGATACTAGTAAATGTGAGAATTATGTAATGGAATCATGGGTAATCCTCATATAGTTTATGTGCCTTTCATGCATGAAGGGTGTAGAATTATAGGTGGTTTTCTGTTTTAGAAAGGGAAAGAAGAAATAGGTAGGGGGCGGGGTCTGGTAGGGGAGACAAGCCTTATTGTATTATATTATCTTATTGGCCTGTAATGAAATATGTTATGGTGGTACCATAGAGTTTTTGTATGTTATCTCATATAAGGTATTAACTTAATAATTGTAAGAAAGGAGTTACTATTGTGGGCAGGTTTGTCCAAGTATTTATGTTGATTTGAGGCTCATGGTTCTTAGTTCCCAGTTCCTTTTCTGTGTTTCTAACTGCATGAATTATAAAATTGAAGTTTAGCCCTTTTTGTTGGGAGACAGTTGTATAAATTATTTAGGGACATGTATGTTAAGAGTATCATGAGGAATTGTTATGTATAATCTTATATCAGGTGTGAGGGCCTTCTTTGAAGGTATAATATATCATTTGGTGTGTTCTTTAATTGTATGTGTGGAACGTGTTAATCATGTGGGCGGATTGTTCAACCGGTTTTGGTGCTTAGTGACTTATGTTCCCTTACGTATGTTATGATGTCGTGTACATAATAATATCGTTGTAAAGGCTGGATCTGATCGGGAGTCATGTGTATGTAAACTTTATGTTGTATGTACGTTTATGAGTCTCTATTGAGGCATTGTTATAATTATTATGTATATGTACTGATAAGTCCTTTAAATAAAATTTAAAAAAGTATGGTGGTAGTGATGGTATGAGGTAATGGTGGTAGTGATGGTGTGGGGGTAATGGTGATAGTGATAGTGTGGGGGTAATGGTGGCAATGATAGTGATAGTGGAGGTGAAATCAGTAGTGGTGATAGTGGACACATATTCACATATATGTATGTATGAATGCATATACATAAGAATACACTTGCACAAGTATACATAGTACAGGTTTTCATACATAAATTTTGCATATATACATAAATACATACATATATTCATACACACACGCACCAAAGTGTGCATACATAACTGTAAACATATGAAAATTATTCATAAACATATATAAATGTTGTAAATATTCATAAATACATCCATACAAACATTACAATCAAACTCTCATACACACACATATTTACACAGAAGTTTATATACATAAATATAGACATATGCGTATTATTCGTATACCCATTCATAACATTCTCAGACACAAACACAGGTTAACTGGCAGAGAAGAGTGGGGTGAACAGATGAATAATGTTAATGCAGGTTAACTGGCAGAGAAGAGTGGGGTGAACAGATGAATAATGTTAATGCAGGTTAACTGACAGGAGAAGAGTGGGGGTGAACAGGTGAAAAAATGGTTAAGACTGGTGAACACGGGAACACACAGGGTCGAGGGAGATCGATATTCCCATGCAACGAGCTGCGTTAAGTGTTGACATTTTATGAAGCGTTGAATAGTTAAGAGTATCTCCCTCCCTTCCACCCCTAATTCTCTCTCTCTCTCTCTCTCTCTCTCTCTCTCTCTCTCTCTCTCTCTCTCTCTCTCTCTCTTTACATAGGGTTTTACAAGGTTAGGTTTAGGGTACCTAACTTTATTTACAAACTAAGAACTGTTACCTACATTAGCTCATCTGTAAGCTTTGTTTTTGCTAAGATTTATTATAGATAGGGAAAAGGATAAAGTTGGAGCCATCTGTGGGACATTGATTTCATTTGGTCAACTGATTTTATATCGTTGATGTCATTATGCTGTACGGACATGTTCTAGACTCGAGTCATCCTAGGAATAAATGATCTCAGATGAAGCAATATTCTAGAGAAGGGTACAGTCGGAGTGCAGTTGTTGTTGTTTGCTGCCCGTCTTGTTGAGTAGAAGCCCACTTTCGGAGTGAAGCCAAGTGGGATACCTTAACAATGTTGGCCTTGTACATAAAGAGTAAGGCCACTCACATCCCTCCTGTGTTGAAGGCTCTGCTGAAATGACAGATCCGTCCCAGCCCGGCTGGGTCCAGGTGAGAGATAGGTCATCTTCCTCTGTTCACTATTCTGTCAATCTCTATATACTGTTTCAGGTGTAAACAATGTATTGTGCACTAGTTTTAAAAGCAAAATTCTAATTACCATAAGATATAATATTCCAGTAAAATAAGAGAGAGACACCTAGAGCCACACTGGCTTTACCAGCACAACACAGTGTCAAGATAATCAAAGTAAGAAATTCAAAGTATCAGGAAATAGTTTAGGAAGAAAACGACTTGAAATGTGAATTATCCACATCGTTAAAGTGAACACTACACATTTTTTTAAAACGTTGAAAGCAAGAAACTGGTGGATGTCACGAAATGATTTTTAATTGTCTGCGAGGGTAACATGACTGGCAGCAATGTTGAAATGGTCTCCGGCAGCTTTCGGATCCGCCTTCAAAATCGATAATAACAAAACTTCTTTGTACGAAGCTTTTGTTTTGACTCTAAATATCAACGAAATTAGCATCTACGTACATTAAATCAAATATAGAGACTTGGCATAAACAAATCTATTGAGTAGGAAGAAACTACAAGGCAGATATTGTGGAGGAAATCTATGAAATTGCTTTTCCACAGTCATGAGTAATAAAAAAGGGCGATCAACTTCCTTCGGACGATTTTGATATCACTGTGCGAAGATATATAGACATTAACTAGGGACAATATCATAAGGAAATTAAGAAGACCTACTATTAAATAATTAGTAACATGGTTTGCGAAAAAATCCTAAATCGACAAAATTACTATAATTAGTTAATTACATTTATAAAAATCGGGACGATGAGGCGCCCTCAGATGTAGTGTTTCTCAGCCCTAAGACCTTCCATAATGTTTCACTTACAATATTATTAAGGTAATTAAAAAAATACTTATGATATTGTATGGGAACCCACAAGACGAAATTAAAGAACAGACGGAATAACCTCATAATGAACATTGTCAATGAGCTAAAATATACTGAACAGTATCAACCTGAACGAATCAAACTGAATATGGTTTCCAATTTACTTAGCACATGAAGGTTGAGAAGAAGTCAAACCAACACAAATCTGAAATTGGATTTTTCAGAGCTCTAATACACTGGAATGGATTTCTTTCTGAGGTTGAAAGTGCTATAACTTTTCAGTAATTTAGGATACAGTGCTTTACCTTGGTAAATAGTGACTTGGCTGAGTGTGGCCCTAAACCCTGATGACAGTTTGTGAACTAGTTCAGGACGATTTGTTGGCCATGAATCACTCAGGATACAACAATGGATTTAACTTAAGTATTAGTGGCAGCAGCAGCAGCAGCAGCATAGCAGCAGCAGCAGTAGCAGCAGCAACAGTAGTAGTAGTAATAGTGTGTGTGTGTGTGTATGTGCGTGCATGTGTGTGTGTGTGCGCTCATGTGTGTGTGTATGTGTGTGTATTGCCATCTCTGCTGATGTTACAAAACAAACATTGTGCTCGTTACGTTTGATTGGTCCTCTGCCCCACTAGATCCGCCTGTGTTAGCTCCAGCATTTGGGTTTAGTGCTAAATTATTCCACAGCTGACGCCCCCCACACAAAAAAAAAATAATATATACATATTCTATCTGTCCTTCTCTTTCCATTCCCTCTCGTTTCTCATTAGTCCTATCTCATTCCGGTTTGTCTTTCCTCCTCTCCCACTTTTATCTACCTCCTGTAATCTCTCTACATTTTCCTACTGCTGTCTTTCTCTCTTTCCAGTCCCCTTCATTGTTCTCAATGTGGCGATCCAATTGAGTTATTGTTTTCCTTTGGTTTCTTGTATACAAGCTGGAATTTTGTTCTGAGATAAAATGGAACAGAGCGTTCTCTCTCTCTCTCTCTCTCTCTCTCTCTCTCTCTCTCTCTCTCTCTCTCTCTCTCTCTCTCTCTCTCTCTCTCTCTCTCTCTCTCTCTCTCTCTCTCTCTCTCTCTCTCTTTCTTTGGCATAATGACTTTCCGGATTTGGTTATTAGTTCCTTCGTTTATTCACAAGCTAGAGCTGTTCCCTATAACAGCTCATTTGAAATATTTTCTGTTGTTATGAGACATACGAATAAGATATAGGATGAAATTGGAGCCATCTGGGAGTCAGCAATTTCATCGATGTCATTTTGATGTGCGAACATGTTCCAGACTCGGATCATTCTAGAAATGTATGATCTCAGATGAAGTGATGTTCTTAAAAGGGCACAACCAGAGAGTAGTTGCAGTTTGCTGCCCGTCTTGTTGAGTAGAATATCTCTTCTCGCTAAGTGGAGTCAAGTGAGGTACCTAAATAATATTAGCCTTGAACATAACTGTAACGGCACTCACATCCCTCCGGGTTTAAAGGCTCTGCTGAAATGACAGATTTGTTCAGACCGGGTCCAGACGAGACATGAGTGGCCTTGCTCTGTTCTCTTTTCTGTCATGAAACCGTAGGTGAGACGGGGTCAGGCAGGCCAAGAATGTGAGTATACTGAAGGTGTGAGCGCATTTGTGAGTCGTACAGAGTCTAGCAGCATTTACAGTGCTGTAAGCTTTCTGGCATATATATGTAATTCTGCGATGAGCTGAAGATCATTAAAGTAGACATTTCATAACACTGCCCCAAGTACACTTCCTGTGAAACGCTGGCACCAATTGACTCTCTCCCGTTAAGAACTATCTTAGAGATCTACAATAACTGGTAGTACATATTGGAGAGGCTTAAACGCAGGTCAACAGCAAGTGGCATTTTCGAAGCCATATTGACTGTCACAAAGAAGCAAGTGATAATCGAAAAAGGCTCTTTCCACCCGGAGTGCAGTTGCTGTTTGCTGCCCGTCTTGTTGCGTAGAAGCTCACTTCTTGCTGTCCTCGAGTGAAGCCAAGTGTGGTACTCTCTCTCACTCTCTTTCTGATATTACTGGCACCCTCGGGTGTAACCCATGAATATGCACATCAGATTATCCGCATCACTAGTTATAATGTCAGTGGTCATTTTATATATATTGATGCAGGATAGATGTTGATTAATATCGCACGTGTAACTTACATTCATATAGAATTAGAACGTGTTCGGCTGCTTGCTCATTAGTTAAGCGCTTTTAAAATCACTTTTCTCAGAAAAGTTTTAAACTACATAAACCATACATGTTGTATTGCTTGAAATGTATTATTTTCGTGGCAAGAACGAACTTGTGTTATTTTTTACTAATCTGTATTTTGCACATGACACTACATGCCCCAGGTGTTGGTAGAGTCCATGTCTGCAATATTAAATTCTCCTCTATATCTGGTTGTCTAAGTGGTTTTCCCACACTCTGCTTTCTACCTGAATTTTCTATATAACTTTCCCGACAAATTTTCAATTGTGCTTTCAATAAAGATTTTTACATAGAGATTCTTCTAAAAGGTTTATTTATGTATGTCAAAAAAATCATTCATATCGTAAATTTATAGAATTTAATTACCGCTGCCGTCTCTATTATTTAAATGAGTTTTATTATATCTTTATGTTTGAATTTCTTAGATATTTTTAGGTGCTATTTGCTTTTAATTATGCTCATCCACATTAATGCTGACATAGACCAAAAGCAGCAAGACAGTGATAGAAGCTTACGGCACCATGTTCACCATGGCACCATGTTCACATGGCACCATGTTCACATGGCACTATGTTCACATTATTGGGACATATTGAAAAGCATCTCCTTAGAGAGATGTGTTATTGCAATAACTCTTGCTCTGCTACGTGTGCCTTTGTATTCATTAAAATAGCTAACAGTTTGTAAAAAAAAAAATAACATAAAACCAATATTTTATATTTATAAGGACATAGCTTCCCCTTTTTGCAAAATATTTCCACTGGGCGTCCTATGACTCGGTTGCCAACACACTGATTATCCATGGCTCGATCCCTGGCACAGGTAGATACATTGGGCATGTTTCTTCACACTTGATGGCCCTGTACACCTAGCAGTAAGTAGGTACCTGGGAACTTTCTTTCTGCTAGGTACCTGAGTTTAGCTCTTCCTTGAATTTTATAATAATAACTACAGAGTGGAAGAGAATGCAAACAGCGGATTCCCCATCCACAGGAAGTTGTACCAAACAGACCACCAGCACATAGTGCCAATTGCAGGCCACTATATGCTGGTGTCCTACCATTAGCATGCATATATGTATATATATATATATATATATATATATATATATATATATATATATATATATATATATATATATATATAATAATATATATATATATATATATATATATATATATATATATATATATATATATATATATATACATATATATATATATATATATATATATATATATATATATATATATATATATATATATATGCATATTTTGATATCACCTGTTTACTGTGATCTTTTTGCTATATATATATATATATATATATATATATATATATATATATATATATATATATATATATATATATATATATATATATATATATATATGCGTGTGTGTGTGTGTGTTAGTTACCATTTTGTCCTAGGCACATGTCGGTTAGACACTAGGCCTGTTGTATGTGTAAGGAAACACTTCGAAAATTTTCCGCCCCGCCAGGAATCGAACCCGGGCCCTCCGTGCGTGAAGCGAGAGCTTTAACCACCAGGTCGTGTGTGTGTGCGCGCGCGCGTGTGTATGTATATGTATATGTATGTGCATGTATATGAGTATGTATGTATATGAGTGTGTATATGTATGTATGTGTATGTATGTGTATGTATATGTGTATGTGTATGTATGTGTATGTATGTCAGTGTGTTCCTTCTTTTTCGATTTAATATTTGTTATAGGACAAGGGGTTATTAGCCCCTTGCTTCCGGCATTTCAGTCGCCTTTTACGACACGGATGATTTAAGGAGGAAGCAGTCTTTAACTTGGCCAGGGAGATGAAAGGGAAGCTCTCTAGAAATGGAAACACTTTAAAAATAAGAAGTATTAAGAAATTGGAAGGAAATTCAGATGAGTGTTTATACACATGAAAGAACATTCACAACTGAACGTATATTATATATCTAGGTATAAGTAGTACTAACAAGTGTGAGACAGAAAAAAAGGCACCAGCAATCCTGCCATTGTGTAAAACAATTACAGGTTTCCGTTCTATATTCATTTGGAAGGACGGAAGTACCTTCCTGGGTGGTTGCTGTCATCTTAACTCTGAGGTTCTCACTCTCCTGGGAAGACAGTAGCTGACTGAATGACCGTGAAGGTGTTCTTTTTCGTTCATGATTATTGTACACACATACAAACACACCATGGCACAACCACCACCACCACCACACATAGTACAATCACCACCACACACCATGTACTCCATTATTTTACACTATCTACTACCAAATGATGTTCAGATATGGAGATGCTTCACTGAAAACCAAAATACTGAAACGTCATTAACTATCCATTTTTGTTGTTGAATAATACATAATTTAAGAAACTGATCTTCTTGCTCAACTCATTATGCCTTTCACCCTTATTCATCATTTTTCCTCTTGAAACATTTATTACCAACTACCAAACCTCTGTCTCAGCTCAAATCGATTTATGGTGTAGCTAGGCACTGTTATTTCCCCCCTGCTGGCACTCTTAAACTTTTCTGCTTCTCCTTTCACCTCGCTGTTTCCACTTTAACGTTAAGGTCTCACAAAACATTTATCCATTCAGTTTGAAACAAAAATTCACCAAAGCTTCACAATCTCTCTCTCTCTCTCTCTCTCTCTCTCTCTCTCTCTCTCTCTCTCTCTCTCTCTCTCTCTCTCTGCATCCACAGGAAGGTGAACACTTATCATTATTATCAACGTCTCACATCAAACGTACAGGTTTATCAACACAATGCTTAAATTTAAACATTGGTTCTTTTTTTTACCGTGTTTAACAATTCGTTTATTGTTCTTCAGCTATAAGGCTGACAGACACAGCTCTGGTAAATAATTTAGTTTTTCCCCCTTTAAAACTGTTCCATCACAATTTTATAATATTAATTCATAATAATTACCGTTAATAATAATATTTCAGTAAGTTCCTACTTAACATTCATACAACATTTACACACATTCGTACAACTCCCGAACTAAATTTCATTATTTGACTTCCGGCTTTTGGAAGCAGGACTCACTTAGTTCCCCAAGAAAAAGTTGGTAACAAACTTTACAGTGTTAAGAACACTCAAGAAACGCACAGGAAAGTAGACATATGGTGTATACTGAAATTTAACTGTGACCGTACATGTATAGTCTCTCAAAGCAAATAATAGCAGTAATTATAAAATTAGTTAATTTATATTATATATATATATATATATATATATATATATATATATATATATATATAATATAAATTAACTAATTTATATTATATATATATATATATATATATATATTATATATATATATATATATATATATATATATTATATATTATATATATATATATTATATATTATATATATATATATATATATATATATATATATATATATATATATATATATATATATGTCTCGATTAGGTAAAACTGGTCAATTAGCAAGAACTCATTTAAAATTAAGTCCTTTCTAAAATTTTCTCTTTTACGTTTAAAGATATATTTTTCATTTATGTTAATGTAAAAATTTATAATTTTGTACCAAGAGAAACTTTGAAAACCTAACTAACCTATTACAACAAGCGCAATTTAATTTAGCCTAACCCAACTAAATATATTTTAGATACGTTAACATTAATTTAATAATAAACGAACACAATGGAATATATTTTTCGTTATGTTCAGAATGATTTTGGCGAAATTATGCATACACAATTTCACTTGTCTTATATTGCAGGTGAGCGTTGTTTAACCAAAATCGCAAGTTTTACCTAATCGGCACGACATATATATATATATATATATATATATATATATATATATATATATATATATATATATATATATATATATATATAACGTATGTCGTGCTGAATAAGTAAAATTTGCGATTTTGGCTTAAATAGCAAAGCACTCCTTGCCGAATAAGGCAAGCAAAAATTTGTGTATGCAATAATTTCGCAAAAATCATTCTGAATCTAACGAAAAAAAATATATTTCATTGTGTTTGTTTATTATTGTCAGAAGAACGTCTTCCGCTTGAACAAAAAGAATAGATAAGCAAATAAATGAATGGCTCGAGGAATAATAATGAAGATAATTTTCTAAGGATTTTAATTAAAATTAAATAAAAATTAAAAATTGGCCGTTGTGGTTCCAGTATGATGTTGGGACAGGAGTATCTAATGCCCAGGATGGTCGTATGGTGTTTTTAGAAGAAAAGATGTTATCCTGGGTGGCGGTGGAGAGAGACGCTCCCTCTACAGGAGAAGACGAAGAATCACTGAGCTCCTCAAGAATGTCGGACTATCTGATTCACGGAAGGAAGCGCTAACCAGGGAAGTGGAAAAAAATTGAGCTTTAAAGGACTCATACAGGATCCAGGAGAGTCAAGAGGAGCTAAAAGCGATTAGTGAAATTGAAAGAAATTCGAAATATTTATTTTCATATGCCAAAAATAAGGCAAAAACCACTTCTAGTATAGGGCCCCTGCTCAGACAACACGGATTCTACACAGATGACAACAAAGAAATGAGTGAGATACTGAAATGTCAATATGACTCTGTGTTCAGGGAGCCACTAATCAGTCTAAAGATAGACAACCCAAACAATTTTTCCATGAATGAGCCTCAAAACCCTGCCAATGTATGCCAAATTTCTGACATAACCCTAACTCCTCTAGACTTTGAGAAAGCCATCGACGACATGCCCATGCACTCAGCCACATGCCCAGACTCGTAGAACTCTGTGTTCATTAAGAACTGCAAGAAACCCCTCTCACAGGCCCTAAGTATGCTATGGAGAAGAAGCTAACACAGGCGAGATTCCACAGTCACTAAAAACAACGGATATAGCCCCACTCCACATAGGTGGCAGCAAAGCAGTAGCTAAGAACTATCTACCAATAGCTTTAACGTCCCATATCATAAAAATCTTTGAAAGAATTCTAAGAAGCAGGATAGCAAACCACCTGGACTCTCAAAAATTGCACAACCCAGGGCAACATGGTTTCAGAGCAGGTCGCTCCTGCCTCTCGCAACTGCTAGACTACTATGATATGGTCTTAGATCCACTGGAAAACAAACAGAATGCAGATGTAGTATACACAGATTTTGCAAAAGCCTTTGACAAGTGCGATCATGGTGTAATAGCACACAAAATGCGTGCTAAAGGGATACCTGGCAAAGTAGGCAGATGGATCTTCAACTTTCTAACCAATCGAACACAAAGAGTAGTGGTAAACAGAGTTAAATCGGAAGCTGCCATAGTGAAGAGCTCTGTCCCACAAGGCACAGTACTCGCACCTATCCTGTTCCTCATTCTCATATCAGACATAGACAGGTATGTAAACCATAGCACTGTATCATCCTTTGCAGATGATACTAGGATCTGCATGAGAGTGTCATCCATTGAGGACACAGCAAATCTCCAAAAGATATAAACCAAGTTTTTCAATGGGCAACAGAGAACAATATGATGTTCAATGAAGACAAATTCCAACTACTCCGTTATGGAAAACTGGAGGAAATAATAACTAGGATTGAGTATACTACAAATTCTAATCACACAATAGAGCGGAAAAGTAATGTGAAAGACCTGGGTGTGGTAATGTCCGAAGACCTCACCTTCAAGGACCACAACAATGCCACTATCACATCTGAGAGGAAACTGATTGGATGGATAATGAGAACATTCAAGACAAGGGATGCTAAGCCAGTGATCCTTTTTAAATCACTCGTTCTCTCTAGGCTAGAATGCTGCTGTACATTAACATCTCCATTCAAGGCAGGTGAAATTGCAGATCTAGAGAATGTACAGAGAACCTTTACTGCACGTATAAGTTCCATCAAACACCTTAACTACTGGGAACGCCTGGAAGCACTAGACTTATATTCACTGGAGCGCAGGCGAGAGAGATATATCATAATCTACACCTGAAAGATTCTGGAGGGACTGGTCCCAAATATGCACACAGAAATCACGCCATGCGATAGATTTGGCAGACGGTGCAACGTACCCCCAGTGAAGAGTAAGGGCGCCACTGGTACACTAAGAGAAAACACAATAAGTGTCCGGGGCCCAAGACTGTTCAACAGCCTCCCATCAGCCATAAGGGGCATTACCAGTAGGCCTCTGGTTGTCTTCAAGAGGGAGCTGGACAGATACCTAAAGTCAGTGCCAGATCAGCCGGGCTGTGGTTCGTACGTTTGACTACATGCAGCCAGCAGTAACAGATTCGTTGATCAGGCCCTGATCCACCGGGAGGCCTGGTCATAGACTGGGCCGCGGGGACGTCGATCCCCCGAATGCCCTCCAGGTAGACTCCAGGAAGGCAGGTGTTCGTCCGATGTTCTGAAAATCCTGTCACTACTTGGTTGTAGCACCACTATTCAGATTTCAGAGAGGAGTAGTCGTAATGTCCTACTATGTCCAGTAGACAGACATCTTGCCCCAATTTACTAGCGTCTACCCTGGTTGACCAGACCAGCAGCAGAGCTGACAATAAAGAAAATAACACTGGTTACATAAAGTTAGATAAGTATAGCATTGAAGAAAGACAAAGTGTGGTATTCAATTTCAATGTCATTACTGGTAACCAGGTAAATCAGAAACAATGAACAGATATACTCCTGGTAGATCACCTTACCTGATCAGGAGAAGAGTGGAGGTGAAGGGATTCTTCTAACTTCAACCCACACCAGGTAAGGTTAATACTACCAGGAGTAGAAATTAAAGCAAATCAGACCCCAGGAACTGGAGTTTAGCCTCAGCCCGCTAGATGGTAGTGCGGGCAGTAACACTTAATGGTTCCTGGGTGTCTGTACAACCAGAACCCCACAAATCATCGGCTTTTCCCTCACAGTTATTAAATTATTGTAAACTTGTATAAAATATATTTAGTTAGATTAGGCTAAATTCAATTGCGCTTGTTATAATAAGGTTAGGTAAGTTTTTTTTTTTTTTTTTTTGGTACAAAATCGTTAATTATTATATTAACATAAATGAAAAAATATATCTTTAAATGTATAAGAGAAAATTTTAGGAAGGACTTAATTTTAAATTAGTTCTTGTTAAGTGACCAGTTTTACCAATTCGGCCCTACATATATATATATATATATATATATATATATATATATATATATATATATATATATATATATATATATATATATAAACTTTTGCGTGGTACTGCCTTCGTGTATATTCCGCCGTGCTGTGCTTGCCCTGTTGCATGTGAAGCAAGTCTGATCTTGATCCCAATTTTTTTTTAAATACAAAGTGTACTAATCAGTTCACTCTGGTACTACGATACCTAGCTGCTCCATCAGACTTAGGCCCATTAGCACTCATATCACACACCACCCGGGCTTTCCCCCCTCCCCCCATCCCAACCTACGACACGCACACCAGCACTCACATCAAAACACACACACACACACACACACACACACACACACACACCTCTTGAATTTGAAATCTAAGATTGCTTTCAGGAAGCTCATGAAAGAGTCATTTATGACCACATAGTGTATAGCAACTGGCAGAGCACAAGACGTTGCCCGGGATTTACCTACCCCGTAAAGCACTCAGGTAAATAAACGCACGCAGAAAATAAAGACCTAGGGGGCCCAAATCTTGGTATTTTAGAAAACTAATATAGTTAATTTATTGATTTACAACAATATAATCGAAAAGAAAGGACCCAGGCTAACCAAACCTTTTTAAAAATTTGTTAAGGTTAAGTTATAGCCGATTCTAACAGCGTATCGTAACCCAGTTGGGGTTAAGGTTAGGTAGGAAATATTTGTTTTGAAATCACTTAAAAAAAAAAAAAAAATTCTAATCGATATTAGACAAAAAAAAAATATTCCCCCCTAATTCCAGTGTCGTCCCCGTTCCGAAAATAATATGCTATGTCGCGTTTTGAATAACTTGCTCCGGGTATAAAAACCTTTGGAAAAAATTGGTTCACTGGCATTCATGGGGGGTGAGTCTTAGAAAACCCCACACACGAGCAAACATTCCCTGTATTTTTAAGAAATGTGAGGATATCTTGA